>VZTM01013027.1:214124-228750 GCA_013400555.1 Jacana jacana
GATGATCCCAGGGGTCTCTTCCAACCTATATGATTCTATGATTCTATGATTCTATGATTTTATTAGAGCAGCCATTGACATTGCTCTGAATCCTGAAAACCTGTGCTTTGGATTGTGTACAGAGTGGGGTGGTACAGTGGAGTGGGCAAACCTGTACCCATGTATTTCTCGGTAAAATTTTCTTTGCATCAAAGTAATCTTGAAAAGGAAAATGAGTGTATGAAACAAAATTATAGAATCATAGAATCATTTTGGTTGGAAGAGACCCTTGGGATTATCGAGTCCAACCATCAATGTTCTTTTCTAATTCTTGTAATAGAGCTAAGCATTTATTTTTTTTTAACTAATAATCTGAGGAAAAACATGTGTTTATATTCTGTGTTATAAGTACTTGTTATATTCTGAGAAGAAATAGCTATCTGGTATTACAAGTGTTCTTTCAATTTCTTTTTAATTGCTGGGGAAACAGGTTGTAAAGTTTCTAATGTTTTGTGAAGTTGATATTGTCAAGGAATATAAGACTAACTTAAACACTTTGCATGTTTTAAATTCAAACTGGCAACTAGTGTGATACTGCTGGTGCTTTTTATGGCATAGTGACATTTGTCTTCTTTTTTCTAAATAATTTTCTAACACTTCCTTTCTAAGGAATGTGCTCAATACTTCCTGGAAGTAAAAGATAAGGATATAAAACATGCACTTGCTGGGTTGTTTGTGGAAATTCTCATCCCTGTGGCTGCTGTAAGTACTTTATATTTTTTCCCCCACTATTCCACTCACTTTCAATTAGGCTCTCATTGTTAAAATTGCTTCCATAAATCCCCACCATATTACATTTCTACAAATTTACAATTTACAGATTCAAAAAGACTTACTAAGTAAGTTACAAGCCCCTACATTATCTTTTAAAAGGAAATGTGTCTGTGATTAGTGCATTAGCTAGTTTCCAGTGTCTTCAGAACCTATGAAAGTTATCTGTTTTCTAGGCCCTTTTATAACCAGAGCTCTGTGTAATCTTATACTTGCTCTAAAACTTCCTTGGTTTAATATTTGTTCACTCAAGGGTCCCGTTGACTTTTCTTTACTAGCTGGAACCTGTTAAGTTCTTTCTTGAATAAACTGAGATACATAGCATTTTTACAGTCCAATAGAGAGAGTGTGGACTCCTGTGCAAGAAGGATGAATGTAGGGTTTGGCCAATTAAATAAAAATTGTTCATAGAAGTGAGTGTCCACTAGATATAATCTTTCTGGAGGAAGAGCAAACAATCATCTCCTGTACATGTTCTAAATCTAAAGCCAGAAATTGTACTCAGGAGCCATGAACAAGAAAAAAACCCACCTTGATACCATCACAGTGTTGGATGTGTAATAGCTGTAACGCTGCTTGTGAGAGTGCTTTCGGTCAGGACAGGTTCTCCCCGTTCCTCCCAGGCCCCTTCACTTGGTTGTGTAAAGCTTGGCCAAGCTACGGCAGCTCAGTATACATTGAGTTGCCCATTTACCACGACTTCAGGAAGTCGCAGTGTAATAAGGTGGATGCTTGCTGTGTTTGATGGCTAAAATGATAGCTGTGTTAGGCACGCTGTCCCAAAAAGTGACGGGTCACTGCTCTGTGTTGTGACCGATTCTAGGGCCCTAGGTTCCTGTGTATGGAGAACTGGGATGTGTAGATACCATTTTGTAGAATGGGATCTGCAGAGACTAGCGTGCCAGGTAGGGATCACGTCTAAGCAGGCTTATAGGAAAAGAAAGATAAACCTCTGTGAACTCTGCATCCTCTTTCAAATGATCTGTCTTGCCCTGAGCTGTAGGGAAATGCTTCTCTGCCTTCAACAGTCTTAAGAGGTTGGAGACAATCTTTCTTCTTAAGACAAGATCACAAAGAGGTGGTGTTAGTAGTGGCTCTGAATTGTCTGACGTCTTGATCCTTACCTGGGCAGGCTTCTAGAGAAGGATTTGCTGTCTTGTTAAAAAGCTGAATGCCTTTGTTGTTTTGAACTCTGCTTTAGCTGCTCGGCCGTCAGAGTGGGGGTGCATAGCAAAAGCATTTATGGAAACAGGAATATTAGATGGCAAAATCATAGTTTAAATATAGTGAGAACTGCAGGTAGAGTACCGAGGCAGAAGCAGCCTTTGGGAGCTGGGACTAAGGGTGGAGGCGTGCACGCCGGCTCTGCGGGGTTTTTATGGATCTCTTCCTACCAGCATCGCCTGAATCAGCGCTTTAAACGGCTGGTGAGGGAGGCTTGATCTTGCCTTCTGACTCATTGAGTCCCCAGTCATTTCATACAAATGGAGCTTTTTAAATAGAAGTGGAGAGCCCCATCCCAGACTGTGGCGTAGTTGAGAGGGTTAGTCATCCGTCCTCTTGGAAGATGGGAGTTTGAATCTTTTTGAAGCAGATGAAATGAAAACATGAGGAAATGGATCTAGATTTTTCTGTGTCTTGGATACAGAAAATCACTTAAGTGAGGAAGCTGTTGGGTTTTGACATTGTGACTTCTTTGCAGCCGTTCTCTTGTTTTATTTAGTCATCCAGGCATTTTTTAAAAATCTGACCTGATTTGGACCCTGTGGGTCTGAGGGATGAGAGCGTATTTTGCAGTGGGAAAGTTAAGGCCAAACCAAAAGAATTTGGGGTTGTATAGGTAGTGATTTAAAACATAGTTACTTTCTCACTTCTTTGGACGTGGCTATCTTTCAGTAACTTTGGAGAATAAAAATGAACCAAAAAATTACCTGATATTATAGGAAAGTAAGGAACTTAGAGAATCTCTTCCAGAAAAAAACAACTGGAACCGCCCTCCAATTTGATAAATAAAGCAGAGACACAGTATGAAATAGCAGGTTGAGAATAATGTTTAAATGGATCATCACAGGTATCCAGAGAGAAGCCTGAGAGACTTAGAGAGGTTTGGCTAAGGAAGGTAGAAGCCTGGTTTGTGGAAGGAAGGCTATTCTCTATGCAAGATCAGAGTGGGTAAAAAAAGGTGTAGGGCTCCATGGATCTGTTTCATTAATTCTGATGGCTGAAAAAAAGACAACTTAGGTGGTTGGTTGGCTGGTAATCCTGTGTATCATTCCCCACATTTTCAATTTCCAGAACTGGAGGACATAAAAGAGGAGAATTGAAGAAGGGAATAGTGATCGATATTATTTTTTAAAGTATATGAAATTATGCTTATGAAGACTTACAGTGTAGTTCTTATTTGTTAGTTTGGTGGTAAAAGCTTTTTCTTCTTTAACTATGGAGTACAGGCTACCTTCTTAAAACAGTGGTGTTTTTAATGGCTTTTGGGTTTGTTTTGTTGGTTTGGGTTTTTTAACTGTATGGAAGTAGCGTATTTCTTATGCTTCTGTTTCTATTTCAGATAAATAAACTCAAATACTTAACTAATGTGAGATTTAACTTTTGAGTGTTCTTGGTTTCATGGACATCTTGATGTACATTTAAATTGCCTTCTGTATAAACTATTAAACCCATTTATGTATGTATTTTTTTTTAATAGGCTGTTAAAAATGAAGTGAATGTGCCATGTTTGAAAAATTTTGTGGAGATGCTTTATCAGACTACCTTTGAATTGAGTTCAAGAAAGAAGCATTCGCTGGTATTTTAAAGAAATATTTCAACTTCTCTGTTTTTCTCATCTTAGGCTGTTAAGCTAGCACATTATTTGAGGAAAAGCTAAGAGCTGTATTAATTTAAATTTGAACTCCTTGGTTCAAGTATAATTAAATTCACACTATGTATGCACGTCTGCTCCAATTTTGATTTGTTTCTTTGTGCAAGATACGTGCTCTGTTATCTCACTTGTAAGATTGTCTTGAAATCGATGCTTATTTTTGATTATTTTAGTGGGTTTTAGTACATAGTTATTTAACCCAATGTCTGTTCTAAAAAGAATGTGCACTTGGGGAGACTGCATATTTAAATTAAGTTTTATTAAAAGATGGAAGTGTCAGACAAGACTTTTTCAGCAAAACAGGAGACAGTTAATAGTCCTGCTCTGCCTGTTTTCTCCTCTCCTCTCACTTCATTTTTCTCTTTCTAATGTTTTTACAATCTCTTTCAGATATAAATATCCGTGGGTTTGTTGTTTCTGCACACACCCCCACCCCCTCACCGCATTGTAGCTTTTCCCCTAAAACTGCATTTTTAGCAAGGATTTACATCTCTCATTAATGCAGTAATTCTTGGTGACCATGGCAGCCATGTTTCAAGTTGATGCACTTAACTTTGCTGGAAAAGTAGAGCTAAATGTTGCATTACAATTGGCATATTCAGTTAATTCAAGTGAATTTCAATTGATTTGTTCTCACTTTCATTTTAGGGACAAGCTTTATTTTCTGGTGCTCTGACTGCATAAAGCATGTGTCATTGTACACGGTTAAACTCCTCCTGGGAGAATAACAGAAAGTAGTTGTTGTTAGTATTCACCATGCCATTTTATTTATGAAGTCAGAAGCATTGTTTTATCGAGCTTCCAATTTACGTATTTATCCTCATTCTTTAATTTTGCTCCATAACAAGATAACCTGCAGTCAGATTTGGTGTTAATCACCAATATATGTTACTAAAACAAAGCAAAGTCATGCTAGTCTGCATATTCACAGGTTTTATCAGATGGTGCTTCATTCCTTAAAGTCTGCCATTGTTTCTACTGAGTAGATGATGTTTTTCCTGAGTGTTGTGCTTCAAGGCAGTTCCCTCTCCCAGCATGTAGGACCCCATGAATTGGATCACGTGGTGGCAGGGAAAGAGTTAATATTGTAGGAAGGGTGAGACCTGCTCTCTGTTTGAGATCAAGCCTTGCCTGGGGATGAGCTTCAGGCCCACTCTTACACCATGGGCTCTTCCCATGGCCATGGCTGTGGTGCCCAGGACACGCCTGGCGTGTGTCCCAGTGCAGGGGACGGGCTGTCACGCAATGCTGGAGCTGTGAGAGTGAGGGACAAGAAGTGACTGCGTGTCTGGTTCTCAATGTGGGAGGTCTGCAAAGAGCCATTTGATCAATTTTTTTTCCCCCCCTACTCGTAGGCTTTGTACCCATTGATCACCTGCCTGTTGTGTGTCAGTCAGAAACAGTTTTTTTTAAATAACTGGCACGTTTTCCTGCAGAACTGTTTGTCACATCTAAAGGTAAGAATCCTTTTTGATTCAGGAACTGTTGCAAATCAGTAGCATTAACTCTGATATGTTCTCAGCATTCTCATGCCAAATAAACAATGAATATGTGGCTGTTTAAAAGGACACTGTGAAATTATCTTTATTTAAATTAAATGTCTTAAGTCTCCGTTAGTATTCAACTTGGTGGTAAATTTTTGTGATGCAATGTCATGCTGAAAATAGATGTGCCCCCCTTGGGGGACTATTGGTTTTATTACATAAAATTTGCAGATGTATCTGCTAATAAATGCTATTTATGCCAGATAAAGGACCATCTGTATTTCTTCATGTGCAAATTATATGTCAGCCAATAAGTGCCTTGTCTACTCCTCTAAGTAGCGTGTATAGTAAGTGCAACCTTTGTCTCTCTTTTTCATTTGTCGAAGAAGTAGAAAATTAATTGGGGTCTAGAAAAGAGATTATATCTACAGTCTGTGATCTATATTTTCCAAATAAAACTTACAGTGTCCCTTTAACTCCTGGCTTCAGTTGATAGTCTTGTAAACATGAGTTGGTTGATAAAGAGATCAAGATACTTGAAATTAGGGATTTGTTTTCCTGACTTTCTTGTAGCATTGATTATTATACATGTTCTTTCCTTAATTTTAATTAACATTCATGATTTTCTCTAATGGATTGATTTTGATAATTTTAAGAAATTCTTTGATCCCCTTTCACAATATTCATTCTGGTTAGGTATGAGTGACAGTTCCAGAGCTTCTTAGTAAAATATGTAAACCAGCATGAAGTCAAAAGGAAACTGGTTTAGCTGCTTGGATTGGTTTTTAAAGGGTCATTTTGTTTTCATGACATCTTTCACACTCTTCTGTTGCTTGTTGGGTTTATGTGTATATTTCATCTAACATTGCAGTTCTTTTGCAATATTTGCCTTGATTTGTGTTTTGTTGTTTATTTTGCTTATGGAGGCTGCTTTTGCTTTTGTTTTGAAAGGTTTAAAAAAAAAAACTTCTTACAACCCAGGAGTTGCTTTTTTCTGGCATGATGTCCATTGGTGATAATGGATGTATTAAAACTATAAATGCCAGTGAGTTTAGCTGGTAGTTGCTGAGCATGCATTTTATATTTTACCTGGTTTTGTTAACCACTAACAGCTTAACACATTTACTGTAAGGCTCTATTCAGCAGAAATTCTACGTATGAATTTCTGCAATTCAGAATGTTCAGTGTTATGATACTGTGTCATCAGTGAGTTATTTAGGGTATTTTAAGGCTTGGTTTAAATTAGCCCAGCAAATACTGTTGGGTTTTTTGGGTGCCTACCTTGTTCAGAAACTTTGTTGACAATAATCTTGAAAAACACCCCCCCACTGTCCTCCTGTGTCTTATGAATTAATGTGCTCCTTTGTTTCTGAAGCTAATTAAATGCATGGACTCTGTAATAAGTAATCTCATTAATTTATAAATCTGAATTGCACAGCAGTTCAGTCTTTTAGATTTCCCCTTTCCCATTTCAAGCCCTAACTTCCTAATGACCAACGTTACTTTATTTGCTGTTACCTAAGTATGTAAAATGCAGTAAGGATTCTAAAATCATTGTCTCTAGTGTCTTTGCTATTTAATACAATAATTTTGAGAGCTCCTGGGAGATACTTTAGAGTACTGAAAAGTTTCATCCAACCCTGCTGTTCAAAATTGAACAAATTAACAGCTGAAGTAAGGACAATACGTAGACTGTGGCAGGGATGTTCTGTGAAGAGCACAGGCCCATTAGCAAGTCACCAAGAGGTAACGTAAGTCATGGATTCATGGTGCTCACCCTGTTTCCCAGTAATGGCCCAGTGCAAACTCTTACCTAGCAATGAACACGGCGTGGTCACACCTTGGTGACAGAAATAAGTAATTTCCCATTGCCACGATGTGAAAGCTCCCATCTTCACAGTTGCTCCATAGTACCTGATGGGTAATGTCTTCATAGCCTGCCCTACCCTGCGGTATTTCGGTGCTGTGTTGTGCTCAATAGTGCTCCTTGAGAGCACTTGGAATCCTAATCCAGTGTTAGCAATATTTATTACCTTTGTAAATTCTTTGTACTGGGTTGCAGTGTGACCTACCTTTAGTTATCCTCAAAGCAGCCTTATTGTATGGGGAAACCATCCTAGCCTTGCTGGAAGAAGGAAGCTAAGGGGCCTGGACCCATGCAAATATAGAAGATAAGTGATTGTAAGAGTCAGATTAGACCAGGATTGTACCAAAGAGTGTTTCATAGAATGGTTGGGGTTGGAAGGGACCTTAAAGTTCATCGAGTTCCAGCCCTCCTGCCATGGGCAGGGGCATCTCCCACAAGTCCAGGTTGCTCAAAGCCCCATTCAGCCTGGCCTTGAACACCTCCAGGTTCTTGGTATACATTTGGCTGGCCTTGTCCCCGAAATTGGTATGGGGTGCTGTTTCAGCGTTAAGCTCAGAGGGCATTTCTTTACACACTGTGGCATAGGCAAAATTCTGATTTTGTTCCACAGACAGTAACATTGCATCAGTGTTGTAAAACAAGGTACTTACTTTTCTGGCTAGTATTCAGGTAGACTAATTCTTGTAGGTTTGTCAGGAAGCTGATCGATAGGTTCTTGGATGAAGCTGAGTTGTTGTTGTAGCCTTATCACCTCTCCAGGGAGAGGAAGGAACATTTTAGAAAGCTGCTGAAGTGGGAGAGAAGAGTGTCTTATCGGTTGGGTGGAAAGGAATAATTATCTTTTCACAGTTTAACCTTAGTGTCTGTTACCACAAAACCTTGAAAGCTGGAGGGACGTTTTCTGCCACTGTAGCAAAATCTATATTTCTACTGAATAGAGTCCTTACTGGTCAGCTCTCTGTTGGTTTTGTGCTTTTTTTTCATCTAACATGCATGTGCCTTCCATTCTCATGTTTGTTATGTTTTGCTGTCTCACATTGCTTTATTTAGATGCCATCTAACAACAGTATCAGAAAACAAATAGAAACACTGCAGGTGAGTTAATATGTTGTTATAACTCAGTGAAACGTTGCTTTGTCTCATGTAAATACTTTGTTTTGTTTTCTATGTTGTATTTTGTGTTTTCCTTTCTCTGTAAAGTTGCTGTTAGTACTGTTAAGAAGCAGCAGGACTAAGAATAGCTAATGTTTCAAAGATCTTTTTTTTTTTTTCTTGCCAGGGAGTAAAGGAGAAAGATCAGAAAATTATTTAATAGCAGTTTTTCCTTGGGGGTGAAAATGTGGCTTTGAGTATCAATATCACAGCTGGTTTCCCTGAATGGTAGTGCATGTTTCCACTGGAAGTAAACTACCTATTCAGATGTATGGGGTTTTTTTTTTCCTTTTAATTAATTTCAAAAAGCGTTTTGCATGTGAGCAAACTTGAAAACAATTGCACAATTAAAAAGAAGAAAAAATCAAAACTGATTTACTGTAACAACTTGCAGTGCACTAACTTGAAAGACTTTTACACTGTTGGTTTTGCAGGTTTTAAAAAGTAGAAATTGTTTTAGTTCAGAACAGAAGAAAACTTTAACATCAGTATTAAAAAGTACTTTCTTCAGTAAGTGACTACATTTGACTAACATGGAAAAAATGCTGTTTTGTTGCTTGCCTTCATTGAGATATGTTTCATTGACTCGCCTTAATCTGTCATGTAAGAACACTGTAGATTTCATCTTTTTTGGTTCTGTAACTGAATACAGTTCTTGACAGCTTATTCCATAGTCTGCTGATACCATTTCTAATAAAAGTTTTAGGATTTTAAACATAACTATGTTTGAAAAAAACTCCATCAGATCAGAGTGCTTTAAAAATCTGTCAGGCATCAGCTAAAAGGAGTGCAATTCAGCCAGGCTGGTGAATGACACGGCCATCTATACTGTGTTCTGGTTGCAGTAATCTCAAGGAGAAGGGGAAATACTGATGTAGTAACATCAAGAAGTGTGCTATTAATTATTTAGGCAGGAAAAGCCTTTTTCTTCTAGCATATTTGGTTAGTTCCTAGTTATAGGAAGAGATTTTCAATATAAAGAACTTAGAAGTACTGTTTTTGGTTTTGTTTTTAAAACAGGTGAATGGCTCCTTTTACATTAGTTTCTTTTTTCTTTTTAAACAAAGACATAAACTTTGTTACAGCTTGTCAGAAGTAGCTATATTGGATGATACGCTTCCGAACAGATGGAATGTTGTTAATGCATTGTAAAAATCTGCTCCCTGTTTTGGTTTGGTTTGGTTTGGTTAGGTGGTTGAAACTTAATACTCAATTTTTGGTTTTCTTCTGGACTTGTAAATTAAACTCCCCTTTGGAATATCAGAAATAAGGAAATGGAAGTGTTGCTCTGTTCTAGACCCTTTTTCTGTCCAGACCTTTTACAGATAGACTTTGATAACGTGTGTACTGGTGAATTCACCAGCTTACTTTGAACATCAAGAGCTGTTGGCTTGTAGATTAAATGTGATGAGTAATAATATAATGGTTTTTTGCTGTTCAAGTTAATTAAATTCAAAACTATCAGTCTCCCCCTCCTGTACAATTATGAGTGTTTGCTTCTTCCTCACAGTAGCACTGCTGTAAATGAACTGGACAGTGGGATGGTTGTCTGAATGCTAACCAGGGACAGGTGGAACTTTTTAACTGTTTCTGGGGTAGATTTTGTCCAGATCACCCACTAGTATTATTTGCAGGTGTGCTAATTGCGAGGTGATGGCGGGGTCACGTTGATGAGTGTGAAGGGAGGGTAGAACTGACATAGACTGGGTTAAGTTATTCCTTCTAATATGCCGATAACCAGTCGGTTTTTTGTCTTACATTATTTGTCTGTGAAGTATCACTTACTCCTCTGCAATTTTGTGATAGACTGTTAGCCTTTCTTAAAGTAAATTGCTGCCAAAACCAATAGTCCTGACCCACCGCTGTTAAATCCCTCCAAATTACTCTCCTTTGTATAGTCTATTGCACAGACATAGCCAGGAAATTATTTGGATCAATTTATGGGGGTGAGTTGGGCTTTCTGATTGCCAAGGTCAGTGCAAAGGGAGCAGTGAGGTTGTGGAGGAGGGAACCGAGGATGCTGCCATCTCTTTTTGAACAGTATGGTCTTAGATCCACTTATACCCTTTGGGAAATTGCCCCCCTCTTATCCTGGGACTACTCTGCTCTTCTGGCTCATTGGCTTGTGGTGGAGGCCACAACTGGTGAAATTAGTTAGGGTTAAGCCATCCTATAGGTATGTCTTGAAACAGAGACATGGAGATGGGGAAGGTGTGGTTTAGGGGTTCTTTTGTTGGGTTTTGGGTGGGTTTGGGGTTTTGTTTTGGGTGTTTTCCCCTAAACTGAGAGAATGCCTAAAAATATAACAACTGGGAATCGTTTATTCTGCTCATAAGCTCATACTTGTGCAGGATCCTGCTAGACACTTCAAGATTACAAATAACACCAAGAATCCCTAGTTAGAAAAGGGGTTGCTGGAGCTGGTACGAGGGATGTTAGTTTTTTACTATTTTACACAGTTTCAGAGCTAGGAGGAGCAAAGCTTTACTCCTAGTAGCAGCTTTAAGACTGTTTTTCATACGGTGCATAATTTAAACTGAATGATGCCACCAGGTTTTCTATTAATTCAAGAAAAAGCTAGCTAAAATTGCTACAGTAGAAATCCACTGAAAGTGAGCGCACACTAGGGCAGCCCACAGGAAATGGCTGAGTTGAGGGAAGCCTGGAGTTCTCACCCAGAGGAGCATCCTCATGTGCCTGCTCTGTTTTGAATTCTTTTCTTTTGCACCTGCTACTGTCTGCTGCCGAAACCTTAATGCCGGACTTAGACTTTGTGCCTGATCCAAAGCAGCTACTCCGATGCTTCAGACAAACTAGAAGTTAGTTTGCTGTAAAGTAGGGATTTGTTACGGATTGCTTTCTGAGAGCAGTCCTTGGAAGGAAAACGCCCTTGGTGTTATCTCAAGAGGGGTATCTGCTTTTTAGTTACTCCTCTGCTCCCAGAGTGAAAGGTGTGTACAACAATCTGGAATTACTAGTTAAATATTCAGGTAGTGTTGGAAATAGGCAATACAGGATTGTTTTGTGAAAACTTTCTGAAACTTATTGTAGTATTAAACATCAGTTTTCATTGTTAAAAAAAAAACCTAAAAATATAGAAGATAGAATTTTCTGAGTGTCTCACAGGCAACAGTAACTGTCTTTTTCATTTATTTTACAGAATAAAGATCCCAAAATGTCCCGAGTTGCACTGGAATCTTTGTATAGGTTATTGTGGGTTTATGTTATTAGAATAAAATGTGAAAGCAACACTGTAACTCAAAGGTAAGTTCATTATGGAAAGGATTTTAAACTGTAGATCCGTGAGGTTTTTCCCCCCCCCGGTGATGTCAGAAAGCTCTGGGATGGCCTAGTCAGGTAAACCGGGGAACAAAGACTTCATCTTAATAGAGAAAACCAAAAGAACTTGAATATTTTGACAAGGAGAAAGAACAGAGTCTACAATTGTCTTTGCAGGGATATGAAGAAATAGAAGAGGGCAGAGAGATAATAAGCAGGAAGTTTATTAAAGCTAAAAGGCATTTTTGGTACCAGAATAAATCGTGTATGAAGTGGCCATTGCCAAGCATGGGCTGGAAATGGAAATGTTCTTTATAAATTAGCATCATGACACTTTGGAATAGTCATTTAGATTTTGCCCCTCCTGTGACTAAGTAGTTCAGAGAAGGAACTTGGTCAATTTATAAATGAACCCATGATACTGTTTGCCGGTGAGAGTAGAGACTTTCTGTAGGTGGTTCCTACCTGTCATATGCTTCTGTATTATTTAGTAGTAACCCCCCCCCACGTTCTCCCAGATTTGAACTGTAACATCTGTGCTATTACAAAAAGTTATTTTTGAAAGGGTTTTTTTGTTTCTCTTTTTTTCTAAATTCTTGTAGCCGCCTCATGAGCATTGTATCAGCACTTTTTCCAAAAGGATCACGTAGTGTGGTCCCACGAGACACACCTCTGAATATATTTGTGAAGATTATTCAGTTCATTGCTCAGGTAAGAAAATGCCCTGGTAGAGCTATACGAATAGGGTGAACATTATGTGGAAGAAATGCTAAATTAAGGTTAATTTTTGAAATACTTTGATAGTCTTTGTGGTCTTTGATGGTCTTATGTCTTGAATAGAATTTCCTCAAATATGTATAGCGAATAAAATGACTTATTCTCTTTCTACTAGTGGCAAAATATTATTATTTTTTACTTAAACTTCAATAGCTGTGGTGTATGACCATCATGATGATTAATATTTACATTTGTATTGCGCTGTTGTGGATGTGTGTGTGTGTGTAAAGATAATAAACTGATATAATTACTATATTCCATTATTTTTTTATAAGGAACAAAGCAGTCAAACAGTAATATCCACTTATATTTAGCCTGGAGACTAGCTTCTGTAGACAGAAAAAATATGCAATACATGCAGTAGTGTGTAGTTATTGCATTATGATATATATTATTTTAGGTGATTCTGTTGTGCTGATATCACAATGCAGGATATGATCTCACAGGATAAACTCTTGCTCATTTATAACCTTATAGGTTAGAGACATGTTTTGCTGTCTTACAGACAACCTTGTCAGTGGTTCAGCTTCCAAAATTATTTATTCTGGTGATGCAGGGATGAGGCAGGACACACAACCCTCCACTGTTAATATTTATTTCCCAGGGCTCCTCTTTTTATGGCTGATTTTTAGTTATCTAAAACAATTAATCTCATTTGTAGAAACGTTTGACCTGAGCAGAATGGTCTGTGAATTTTTGCAGGAGAAATGGTTCAACCATATCAGGGGATGAGCTGTGTTGAATTGTACCATTTTAAAAAAGGATGTTAAGTCATAAGACTAAATAGGAAAAAAAATGAATGTTATAAAAACTTTTTTTTTTTTTAAACTTTTAAGATGTGATACCCAGCACCTCTGCAAAGCCAAGAAATTAATCTGTGTGTATTAGCAGAAAAGAGATGATCATTTCAATCTATTTTCCTTTATAGGAACGTTTGGATTTTGCAATGAAAGAAATAATATTTGATCTTCTTAGTGTTGGAAAATCACCTAAAACCTTCACTATTAATCCAGAGGTAAAAAAATCTCATTACTTGCCTGCAGGGATGGGGGTTGGTTTGGCAGGAAAGTGGTGAAGTATTCCTGAGCTGGGATGAAAGCAGTTTAATGAATATCTGAATGGGTCTTCTGCTAAAACTAAATTGTAGTTAATTGCAGTTGCTCACAATTGCTATTTCATTGCCGGTGAGTAAGCTGGCAGCAGAACTACAGGTCAGACTTGTTTCAGAAACAATTTCAGTAAGAATGTGAGAATTGTTGTTAGGGTATGATTGTAAGGCCTTTTTTCAGGGAAGTCATACCGAGCTGTTATGGGTCAAGACCCCATCTGATCTAACAGATGAGACATTTAAGCAGTGTCTGTCTTCGATGCGTCCTTCTCAAGATCCATATGAAGTCCTTTAGTGCTCTGTACTATACAATTATTTGGTTTATTAATTACCCTGTGTCAAGTCAGTTAACTGGAATCAGGGTTGTGGAGAGGCACCGAAGACTTAAAGTTTATTTTATGCTTGTTACCTTCGTTACCCTAATATGTAACGTTTAAATAATGCCTGTCCTGCTACCTGTACTGCTGTACTGCCTGTTCAAAAGAGAGGAAAAATGCAATTTGTGTTCTGCCTTATCTGTGTTACGTTAATGCTATAATTTCTATTGTGTTTTCTCCTTCTTTTTTCTTCCTTTTTTTTGCTATTGAAGAGGATGAACATCGGCCTCAGAGTCTTCCTTGTCATAGCAGATAGCTTGCAGCAGAAAGACGGTGAACCCCCAATGCCAACAACAGGAGTTGTTCTTCCCTCAGGAAATACTCTGCGTGTGAAGAAAATTTTCCTTAATAAAACGCTGACAGATGAGGAAGCAAAAGTTATAGGTATGTTGTATTCTTTAGTTGGCATTCCAATATATGTATATGTGTTCTCAATTATTCTCAAGCGGTACCTCTGTGTAACTTTACTTCTGTATTTAATCATTAACGAAAACCTAACGATTGTCTGTTTGAACAGAATTGCTTTGCTTCTTTAGAGAGGTCTTCTGGACAATATTGACCTTCTGGTATCTGAAACCAAATCCATGGCTTTTTTTGAAGCATCGTGCACTGCCAAATTAGCACAAGGAGGCCTGAGTGCAATTAGTGTGGTAAATAACATGGCAGTTGTAGATCCCTTGATGTCTCTTGTGGTTTAACCCCAGCCAGCAGCTAAGCACCACATGGCTGCTCTCTTGCTTTTCCCCGCTGTGGAATGGGGGAGAGAATCAGAAGGAATAAAAGTGAGAAAATTAATCAATTGAGATAGTTTAATAAGTAAAGCAAAAGCTGCACACACAAGCAAAGCAAGTCAAGGAACTGACTTACCACTTCCCATAGGCAGCCATCTTCAGGACA
>VZTM01013029.1:1710-23831 GCA_013400555.1 Jacana jacana
AAGAAATTTAGAAGTACGTAATTATGCTTCTCCAACCATACCCTACAAAAGAATTTCAGTTTTAAGTCTTGCTTTCATCAAAAGAGTGGACAGAACCCCCAGAATTCATTTCAATTATTCCAATAATAAATCTGTCAACGGAACATTAAAGGGAAAAAGCCGGCTATGTCAGAAAAGCAAATTTCTTCACATTGGTCAATCCCAAACTCTTCAGGAAGAAAGAATATGAATCCTAATGAACGTTAAGAAAGTCTAGATACTCTGTTATTCTACATTAAGAACAAGTCACTTAATTCCTTTCTGTAAAAATAGCACCACTTCTGGAGACTTGG
Organism: Jacana jacana; assembly: GCA_013400555.1. Lineage (NCBI taxonomy): Eukaryota > Metazoa > Chordata > Aves > Charadriiformes > Jacanidae > Jacana > Jacana jacana. The sequence continues at coordinate 2,043 of VZTM01013029.1, forward strand.
GTCTGAAGAGCAGGTGCCATTGCTTAAGAGACACAAAGGGATAAAGGAAGATGAAGGTTACAATAGGCCTTATCAGAAAAGCCAAATCCTATTTTAAAATGTAAGGTATTTATTTTTACTACCAGAAGCAAGGCTTATTTCCACGTAAGTCTTTAGAAGCATGAGATAATCAAAACAGAAACACAATCCCCATATAGACTTTGATACATTCTTCTTATAAATATCAAAGTAAAAAAGTAGCAAAATGTAACAGATACTAAAATACAATGTCTGAAAGTAACATTGCAATATTTTTAGATAATCTACCACTTACAGTGCCTTTAAAAATTAGATTTAGACTGCATGACTTAAAATTTACATTGTCTGCAGCCTGAACCCTCTAGCGTGCTAGGGAAAAAGCTCCACCTAAAAGAAAAAACATAGCTGAAAAAAGTATCAAGATTTGTTTAACAAGAGTCTTTTTTCCTTCATTACTACAATGAAATTAGTTTTACATAAGCAGAAAGAACTTTCTTGTAAGGGCATTCAACTGTCAGAATGGCAGAAATGGGTAATAGTGGATTACAAAACACTCAAGCATATCAGACCATTGCAGAATGAAACCACCACCTCGTGACCTGAATGGACTCAAATGAGCACGGGCAAGAAGGTACTGCGAACCATACATTTAACAGAAATTCACAAAAGGCTTTTTTCCATCACACCAAAAACTTTTTTCCATTTGTTGCAAGCTTTCCTGGAAGTTGGTTTTCAGTAAGCCAGGAGGAATCAAGCCAACTGCTCAGATACACACCATACTTAGATGTCTTCGCAGTTCTGTAAACATTTAAAGAATGCCAATTATTGCCCTTAAGATTGTAATCCAATTGTTCCTCTGGACCAGAAATATGCATTATAGTATAATTGTATTTTGGCACCATCTATAAATCTATGTAGCTATCATCATTCTGAAAGTCTGCCTGACACCACATAAACAGCTAACATTGTCTAGACAACATCTATTCTTCACCGACCTCTGGCAGTACTTGTGTCACTTGGAAAGAAACATGAAGGAACTGGTCTAACAGTCCATGGTGGTCAAAGACATGCAGAAAAGAATCAAGGATCAGGGAATTAAATGCAAGAGTACTTAAAATGCACTGGAAGTTGTAGTGAGGCACTGACCAGTATGTCTTAAAATCCTTTGGAAGGTTTATGAACATCACAGATGTAAATGCGTCACCTGGTGTACTCAGTACTAGTGTACTGAGTACACCAGCACCTGGTGTACTCCATTGTATCTATCTCTAGGTAGAATTAAACTGGAAGGAAACTATGTTTGAAAATGATCAGCAGTCTGCTGCCGGTATTAGCGATGAGAAACTGACATCCCTGAAAGAAAAATAAAGTACTAGAACACTAGCACCACAGCCACTTAGACATTCCAGTCACCAGTACAGAGCAAATGTATTATGACTCAGAACAGTCATAAGCTTAAGAAATGCGTGCAGAAGAGCAAACTGAAGACCAGAAGCCAGAAAGCTCTGAGAACAAAAACAATTAAGCAAGTCCGCAGAAACGTGCTCAAGCACTTGGAAAAAACATACCCAAAGCTCCACCAAAATGCTGCAGTAAGATGGTAGGACATGCATTCACAATGTGCAGCTGGGAGGCAAAAATAGTTGCCAAGACAGAACTGGAAAACTGCTTATAAGAAACTACAGTCCCCTGAGAAGAACCGAGGTTTCAGAGGAAGTTCATCAAGACAGTATCCCAGAGCAAAAGCTTAAGCTCAGGGGCAGAGGTATCAAGAAGATATAGTCAACCCTATTCTATATATGAAAAGCCTCAAAACCGAAAATGTTTAAAGACCAGATTTATAGCAAATAAATCTGATGACTAAGGTAGATTTTCAGAAATACTTCAACATCTAATTCCATTTATAGTAACAAAAGTTAGGCACACATGCATCTGAAAAATCAGTCTAGGTATTTCACCACAAATTAACATTCTGGACAAAGTTTGAAAATTTGGCTAGGCACAGTTTGGCCTCAGGAGAGGAGCAGAGAAGTCATAGCCAACATTTCCAAACCTCTGGGCTAGAGAACTACTCACAAGGTTCTCCTTCCTGTTGACAGGGATATCAGTTTTCTGGTGGAGGGAAAGAAGGCTCCTGTTGCTCCTCTAAACTATTTTTAAAATAGCCCTTGGTGGAAACCCGTAAGTCACATCCCTAAGGGCACCCGCCACAGCACACGGACAATCAATACTGGTGGGCCGTCCTGACCCACTGGCACTGAACCCGTGAGCAGCACCAGAGAAGGAGTCAGGCCAGATAAAGGCAGGCCTGGTACAGACGACAGTCACCTGCAGCAGCCCTGCTCTACCACAGCCGCCAGCAGGCCAGACTCCGCGCCCCGCAACGCCGCTGAGGGGAGGGCGTTGAACCAGCTGGGAACAACGCCGGCCTCCCTCCCTGTGCTAGCCTCACTCGGCGCGGGCGGGCAGCCCCCACACAGGAAGGCGGGCGGCGCCTTCCCCCCTTCACTTCAGGCCGCCCCGCAGCCGCCTCTGTCAGGAACCCCGCGGTCGCCGGGGCCACTGCCGTTCTGAGCCCGCCGCGGCCGTCATCCCTCCTCCCTCCCCGCCCCGGGTAAACCGCCCCCGCGCAAGAGCCCCGGCCAGCGCGGCCTCACCCGGATGTGGATGTCGGGCCGCTCCCTCCCCCCACCCCCCTTGCCCCGGCACCCTGCCAGTCACGTGATGCCGGTCCCTCGCGCGCGCGTGAGGAGCCCGCTGTCGCTGATTGGTTGCTAGTGGGGGCGGGCGCCGCCGCCCGAGGCGGGAGGAGGTGCCCTGCCGGTACCGCGCGGCTGTAACGGCGCCGGCGAGGGTGGGTATCCTCGAACGGCTCTCCGGCCATATCCTTCATTATGGGGCCAGTTATGGAAACCCGACGCCACTGGAATCACCGGCTGGCGCCCCTGTCGGAGCAGCCCCAGCCTCTGGATGGAGCCTTTACCTCTTGGCCTTTGGTTCTGCAGGCCAAATGTGGTTGCCTTCTCGGCCTGCATGGTGGGCCTTAGGCGCGTTGCCTCAGGCTTTGTCCTCAAACAGCAGCAGGGGCGTGTTTACTTTCCACCCGCCGCCGCTCTTCTGCGTCATCACGGAAAACAACTGACTGGACAGTGCAGATGAAACCACTTCTTGGGTCTGGACAGAAGGAGAAGACAAGCTTTTGAGCAGGCCTCTCTGCAGCTGCTGTAAGGTGCTGAGAAGAAAACTAAGGTGGAGGAGCCAAGTCGTGAATGATACGTCTTAGTGTGATAACCTCGGGAAACTTGTTATTGTCACTACTGGACCTATTCTGTGGACCAAATAGTTCCAGATTCTAATAGAAGATATACTTAATAAATGAACACTGCATTAAAAGACAGAGAATGAAAAAGATGTAGCATTATGGCACTGGAAAGTACACTGCAGTAATTTTCATATTCTGAATTACATAAAGAAATGGAAAATATGATGCTTTAGGCTATATGTCCCATTACAGCTGACTACAAAGGTGGTGATGGAATGTGAAATTTTTTGGTAAATACCATATGTACCTTTATTAGTCTTTACAAGTTAGACCATGCATTAGAGCAACAAAGACGTCCAGGACTACAAAGTTGATCAAGGGATTGGAACACCTCTCATGAGGAAAGGCTGAGAGGCCTGAGTCTGTTTAGCCTGGAGGAGACTGAGAGGGGATCTCACTAGTGCTTATAAATACCTAAAGGGTGGGGCCAGACTCTTCAGTGGTGCCCAGCAACAGGATGAGGCGCAATGGGCACAAACACAGAATTTCCATCTGAACATAAAGAAAAACTGCTTTACTTTGAGGGTGACAGAGCACTGGAATGGGCTGCCCAGAGAGGTTGTGGAGTTTCCTTCTCTGGAGATACTCAAAACCCACCTCGATACATTCCTGTCCAGCCTGCTCCAGGTGAACCTGCTTTGGCAGGGGGTTTGGACTAGAGGACTATATGATCTCCGAAGGTCCCTTCCACCCTTACCATTCGGTGAAGCAAGAAAAGGAAAAGACTTTGTTTGTGCATGAATCACTGTAAAAGTTTAGAGTCTGATGGACATTTCTGAAACACTTGTGCTCAGGATGCAAAATCAGCAATTCTTAGAGTTCCTGTTTTCTGTATTAGTTAACCTTCCACTGCAGAGGCCAGTCAGATGGTAGAGGTTCTTCTTGGATGTACAAGGAGAAAAAATATGTTCTTAAGAAAACCTTTTGAATATTCTGTATTAATACGTTGACATTTAAGAAGTTCTATAAAGTTTTAGTCAGTAGTTATCTCAGTGATTTCTATAACACTAAAAGTGAAAATTCAGGTTCTCAAGAATTCAGGAGATCCTTTCCCCACCGGTATTCAAGTGGACTCTCAGGCCAGGACTACCTGCTGCTGTTTTGTCAATAAACTGAAAATGTCACTTTTTTCACTATCAGGGTATTACTCTCTTTGTACAGATTAATACAAATTTCTATTACTGATTCCCGAAGGCAGTAGTCCTTAAGTATGTTATGTTTATAATGAACATATTCTGCTTTGCCTCTCTGCAACATGTTCCTTTTCTTTTTCAGTTGGCCATACTGTTTTTGCAGAAGGAATAAGCAAACTCTGGGCAAAAAGCCAAGAAAAAGTAGCTCTTACCAAGCTAAATTAGGTAATTACATTTTCACTGTGTTTTTAAAGCACAGCTGTATCTTTTGGGTTATGAGAATTAGTATATAATATACTGAACTTTATACTTTTCTTCTTATGTAAGGGAAAATGACCCTTCAAAATACAGACTTGTCTAATTAGCTCATTTTCTCCATTTTGAAAATCAGGAAAAGTAAATGCATTGCTTATATACTTTTAATGGTTTTGCCTAGTTTTATGGTTCATAGTGACTATTATCATATGCCTCTTACTTTTTTCTCTGTCAGAACTTGGTGGATGAGAAAAAAAAATTACATCACTTTTGTTATGATTTTCCACTGAATCAATTACATTAATACTGTATCTCAACACTTCTCAGCACTATTTTAATGTCAGGTTGTAAGTAACAATGACAGATGTCGTATAGTTACTCTGTTTTCTCTGTACTAAAAAAATACAACCACTAATGCCATTCTCTCAGTAACTGAAGAAGACTGATAAAAATTATGCTGTAATTTTGTTAAGTAGATACACAATAAGCTTACAGTATTTTATGGGGTTCCTTGAAGCCTACAACATAAGTAATCACTAATATTCTAATACTATTTTGGTGTCTGTAAAAATTGGGTATGCAACTTCTGTGTGTGTGTATAGTAAACTAATACTGGTCTATAAAACAAATTCATAAGCTGTTAAATGTATGTTTCCTTAATTTAAAGTGCTCAAAAGATTCTTTAGTCAGTGTGCAAAAGTATCTTCTCTCCTTAGTTCACGTATCAGCATCACAAGGAAGTGTCCCTGGTATGTTAAAACAGTTCCGAAAAAAATCAAATATTTTTTTTTAGGTATGACAATGATGAGCTTGTCCAAAAATCAATTTCAACATCAATCCTGCACAACTTATATTTTTGTAACACAAGCCTCTATCTCTGGTTATTTGTTGGTTGTTGTTTTTTGTTTTTGTTTTTTTTTTTCCCCAAATTGACTCAAGTGGGAAAAGTCCTTTAAGTCTATAATTTTCTAAATGTCTGTATTTATGGTTTCCTTGGGGTCTGATGTGGTTTTGTTTTGATAATCGTCTTCCCTGCCGAATTGCCACACTGTAGCCCTTGATATACGCTGCTCTGTGTGAATATACTTCAACTTTTACTTCAGCTCTCACGTCTCAAGGCACTCAGCAGTTAATTTTGAAAATGCCTTTATATTTTAGGAGTAGTTCCTATTGTAACGCACCCCAGTGAAATCAAACAAAAGTTCTCTTACTGTCTAACACTGCAGTGTGTTGAGTACTCTGTTTTGGACAATCAGTATAAATTGTTGGCATTCTTCCAGAGTAGTACTGAGTCTTGACAGCCACCATAATTTTGGGAAACTAAAGGATGAAGAAACAAAAGGAAGCCAGAAAATCCATTTGTCGCACTCTCTGACCCATTCCCTGGGACCTGAAACGGACAATTTAATAAATGTAAATTCAGCAATTAAAGAAAAAGCAAGAGGAGGAAACGCATTGCAAGCCATACACCGATTACAGTTTTCAAAAGGAATCAGGAAGTAGAAGCTGCACAGGAGGTTTATATTTTGACTTCAGATTGAATGCAGCAATTAGCAAAAGTTTGGCTGTTTATGTTTGGTAGCTTTAAACTATGTTTCTCTCTATAGAGTTTTATGAAATATGAAAAAAGGCCTTTCATAGTACTTAGATTACCGAAAAACAGAAAGTCCAGTATAATTACACCCAAAATAGTTTGAATCAATCTAGGACCAAAGACTTCTTCATTTGAGCTGAATGTTATTGTTATGTCTCCTAGAGAGCAAGGTTTATAGAGATTCCTGTCACTTTTGGAACCTTTTTTTTTTTTTTTTTTAATTGGTTCAGCCTTACATGGTAACGTTAGGTGGTTATAAATAAGTGGGTAATACCACCCTTCAGTATAGCAGTTTGTGTGGTATGAAGCCAGTCATATTTGTGGGTCTTCCAAATCAAACAATTTTTGTAATGTTATTGCACTGAACGCTTTTTTAAATCTTCGTAGAGAAATAAGGAAAATCTCTGTTGAACAAGCGTGATTTATAAAGTAGATATGGATTGACTTACCAATGTTAAAAGCCATCATTTACCTATAGAGCTGACTTCCTTACAGAGGGAAATGGCTGATATAACTGATAAAAATATGAAGTACTCACGTTTTTTATTCTGAAGCAGATTGAGACAATGGCACGTAGACAGTTAGCTTCTTTGTATGGAATATTTTTAATATTGTGCCATTCAACATTTTCAAATGCAGAGAAGGATTATGTAGTCTTTATGAAGTTGTTTGGTGGTCAGCAAGAAAGAATGCACCAAGTTCAGCTTGGTAGCAAACTATGGTTTCCATGATAAGGCCCAAAATACTCTCTAGTTCTTCCAGTCAGTATTGGGAGCAAGATCCAAAGAGTTAAACAGCCTGAATGGGCAAGAGAAGAAAATGCTGTGTCAAGCTTGAAACTAGCCATCATGTGTAGAATAATTTAGTGGCTTTCATCAACTTAAATATCTGATTTTTTCCCATATTGAGGTCACCACTCCCATCACCACCTAGTTCAGTCCTCACTGGTATTACCACAATTGGCAATAAAGCAAAAAGCATATTTGTTGCTAGACCACAATCCGCCTACTTAGAAAAATTCTGCCACCCTTTTTACCCACTAAAAAACCCACAGTCAAAGCATACTATACTTGTTTGCCTTTTAAGGTTTTATAGAAAAAATCATGGTATAGAGATCATTGCGATCCCCTTTCAAGAAAATCTACTAACATGAAGACACTTAAAACTCCTGCTGTGAACCAGAAAGCCTGCTGTGGGATACCATTTTTTCCCAGTCCATTGTAATATATTTCTCCTTTTGGATGACAGTAGCAGAACCCGGATGCAAAGTCCTAAGGTACTTCTTCCCATTTAGAGACTCTGTCTGTTGGCAAACTCTTTAGGCAATTATAGGCAGAAAGGGATAGTTTTCTCCAAGTTCCTCAAGTAGGATTTCCGACATTGCACCGTACCTGCCGCCTCAAGTCACGCAATCTTGTGCGCGCGGCGAATTGGTGGGATCCGCTTCTCTAATTGTGACAGCTTACGTGCCTCTAACTAGGCACTGTACGAGGCAGCTTGGGGTTTTCCTGGATTGCGTGGTTTTGTTGTAAATATTTGGTCCTGCTGTTTTCTAAATCGTGTGGAAGTACTTTTGAATTTGCAATCCGTGATCTGTTTTTCAGCCTCCTTTTTCCAGGTTTAATTGATTTGTATGTTAAGTGCATTTGCATAAGCAGCAATGCTACACTGGAGACTTCTTTGTGAAATCATGTTAAAAAGTTTAAGGCAGATTTTTGAGTCACAAGAGCAACTCTTTTTAAATCAGTTTTTGCATACATCTGCAGGAGCAATTTATGAGCAGTGTTCTTACTTCAAGTGGTATTTTCCTACAGTATTTTAGTTTCCCTTATTTAATGTTGAAATAAATAAATATTTGAGTTCATAGAAATTCAAGAGAAAACAATATTGCACAAAGAAATCCCTTAGTTAATCATGGAAAACTGCACAAGCGCTGGAAGTTTGGTCAAACTGTGAGGGAAATGTCCAAATAGTCCTTTTTAAAGCCATTACAAGCATACTTGCAGCACTTTAAATCAATCAAACCTCATCAACAAGAACTAGGGCTCTATTCTTCAGCTGGTAGCTAATGTACACACATTTTGTGGGGGTTTGAAGGAGTGGACAAACAAGGTCCATAAATTCTTTCAGCACCAAGTTCAAGAACTCTGAACTTTACCCAAAACAAATAGTTTCTGAGGACAAAAGTATTGCCATTTGAAAATACTTCTATTTTTCCACTTGGCTTTCTTAGAATTCAGTATTCAAGAGTTCTGTGGGTCATTCTGAAACATGATTTTATTTCTAGTGTAATCAGTACCTTCTCCAAAATGTTGACAATATACATAAAGCTAAGAGTATGTTGTAGGTTAACCCCAGGGGGAGATAAATTCAATGGGGCAAAAGTTTTCCTGAAGCTTGTGGTCCTCTTCCTAAGTTTTTGCTGTGCTTTTGTTTTCCTGTATTTATCGTATTTTTTAAAAAATACATAAAAAGAAAAGGATGCGCTTGGCAGCACGACTGGATTTATCCCATCAACATGGTTTTGCGGAGAGCTTATCATAAGGAGTTTGTTTGCTTATTTATATTTTGCTAAAATCACTGAGAGAATTTATAGTAAGTTTGCTGTAGTTATAGCAATGACCTGAAACAGACATTAAGTAATGTAGGAAGTCGTGCAGTCAGTCCTGAACGTCCCTTAAGCAGGAACTGACACAGTTCTCTCCAAACTACGGGAATCCAGAGCTGACAGTGTAAAACAAATGTGTCCTAGGAGGCACCTGGGAAACTTAGTTTCACTTGCACTTTTACCACAGGTTTAGATTCTGGCCTTAGGACTGAAGAATATGAAAAAATACAGCCTTCAGAATTATTAACATGGTGTAGTACAAGTATTCCTTTACAGTATCAAGCACTTTGCTAAATGATGTGCAGTAACACATATCTAGCTTATCATCATTACTGACTTTAGGCCCTGGCAACATTTGAAAATTCACTGTCCCCCTACCATAGGAACCGTTTGCAAAATAGTAATCAACAGAATTGCCGAAATCTCAGGTAGGTGGTCAGGCAGCTAAAAGCTGGGTGCAGAATTCTCCATGTAACTTGAGTGAGCAGCCTCTCCAATTACTGGGATTATATGTCCCAGTTACTTAGCTACAAGTGAGCAAGGATGGGATTCTGTAAACATGGTCATCATCTGAGTACCAAAGAAGGACAAATACTGTTGGTTTGGAACAGCTACTTGGAATTGCGTGTCCTGTAGTACAAAGCATGACTCTAGTACAGTAGTTGAACCAGATGCAGTACCACATTAATCAGTCCTGGAATCCTCTCTCACCAGATTTGCTGGAGCCAGGTACTGCATCAGATTGGTCAGCACATTAGCATATCATTCCATATGAGTAATTTAATATCCACTCTTAAAAATAGCTTGCAGTAAGACCTAATTTTGTTGCAGAAGAACTCCAAAAATTATTCCAAGAAAGTTCCTTACTATCTCACATTAAAATCTTCCGACCAGCCTCTCCACAATCCTGGAGTTATTTATAATCAACTATGACTTCGCTATGTTTGAGACAGACGCAGTCAAGCAGCCAGAAATGTTCTGGAACAAAAATTCCTCAATTATTTCTCTTTGTAAAAAGTGTGCATCCTTTTCTGAGTCCTGGACTTTGTCAGCAATGGTGGCTGCACCAATTGTTGTTGGACAGCTATTACACAGGGAATGGCATTCTTTCCACTGGCAGTCAGAGGGGAATGACCATTCCTTTCTTCAGCAGTAATCCAACAGTGTCAGACAATTGCACCAAACGGGAGCCCTGAAGGAATTTCGGTCTGGTTTTATGCATCCGTGTTTAGATATAGTCAAAGATTGAGTTTGAAATTACAATACTAAAAGGAACACAGGTTTCTATTCCACTCCTGTTTCCTGAATTAAGACATTTCTTTTCCATTCACTTTACACTAAAACCGAGGGACAGTGATCTGTCTCTGGAATTAGAAGCAATCAATCATTTTTGCTGGTTTACCAGTTGCAAAAGAGCTACAGTAGGGATTCATTCATATTAGAGTACAGAATAATTTATTTCAAAATGCGGACAGCTAAAATGCAGCAATGGACAATTACATTTCGCTTTCAGTCCTAGATAAATGAATCTCTACTTTATTAGCTTAAGTGGCCTTAATGCTGCTAATTGAAGTGGTTTACCAAGAACTTATGTAACCCCTGGAGTTGTGTTTCATTATGGAAGGGAAAAAAAACGTAGAGTGAACACCTGAAACAACAGTTATATTACTGTCTGATACAGAAAAATCATGACATGCACATAGCAAATGTTTTGTATAGGTTATGTCTTTTCATTGTGCAACCACGTGATAAGCCCTTTGGACAGCATTATAGTAATAATTATCAAGTGAATAGGTGATTACTATCCAAATCCTGATTATTTATCCATCTCCTGGAGCTTGTTTTTCCATTAGAAGTACTCCCAAGTAATCCAACTGCTATGCAAAAGTTTAATAAAAAACATAAAACAATAGTTTGACCAGATGTTTTTACTGAAAACAGATAAAGCATCAAATGTTTGCTAATGAGAGAGTGCAGCAAAGAAACTTCCTGACAAGCAAAGGAATACAAGTAGCATTGAAGACTTTTGACATTCATAAAATACATTATCACCTTGGGGAAATTATTACAAGAAGACACCACCTTCCTTGTTTGTTGTTTTCGTTTGATTGGTTTTGGTTTTGTTTTTTCTTTAATAAAAAAGGTCTTTGGGCAAACCAGGGATGTTGATGACCAAGTTGTAAGTGCTCCCAAGTCTTACTGCTTTCAGTGGAACAACTGTTAAACACATTAAGATATGCTATTATCTAGGTTTAATATTCTTATGGTGATTTGCCCTTTCTTCCTCAAGTCATACAATAGAATCATAGCATGGTTTGGGTTGAAAGAGACCTTAAAGATCATCTAATTCCAACCCCCCTGCCATGGGCAGGGACACCTCCCACTAGACCAGGTTGCTCAAAGCCACATCCACCATGGCCTCGAACACCTCCAGTGATGAGGCATCCAACACTTCCCTGGGCAACCTGTTCCAGTGCCTCACCACCCTCACATTAATGAATTTCTTCCTAATCTCTAATCTAAATCTCCCCTCTTTCAGTTTAAAACACATACCCCTTGTCCTATCACTACAATCCCTGAGAAAGAGTGTATCATCTTCCCCCATCTCTCCTGCAGTCCCCCTTTAGTACTGGAAGGCTGCAATAAGGTCTCCCCGGAGTGTTCTCCAGGCTGAACAAGCCAACTCCCTTACCCTATCTTCACAGGAGAGGTGCTTCACTCCTCTGCCCATTTTCACAGCCCTCACCTGGACTTGCTTGAACAGATCAATGTCCTTCTTATGTTGGGGACCCCAGGGCTGAACACAGTGCTCCAGCTGAGGTCTCACAAGAACCAAGTAGAGGGGGAGAGTCACTTCTCACGACTTGCTAGCCACATTTCTTTTGATGTAGCTATCAAGTTATTGTCACTTCAAACCCCCCGTTGACCATTTATCAAGTATTTTAATAACAAAGACAAGATAAAATGTTTTTACACTATAAACTACAAATACTTATATCTTATCCTCAAAAACTGCCGGTATAACACTAGAAATAAACCTCTACTTATGTTGTGCCAGTCGTACTTTAAAGGCTTGGCAATTATTTTTACCAAAACAAGCAATTAAAAAAAGGAACAGTTGGATTTCTTGTAAGATGTTTCCATTGGCAAAATTTGACAGCCACTGCTGTTGGTGGTTTTCATTAAACAACATTTTGGTTTCATTAATAAGCAAAAGAATATTCACACTGCAAATACATTCACAGTGCCAGAAAGCTGTGTCCCAATATTTTGTATTATCATACCCATTAAAATGCCAATACCAGTTTCATTAAATTACTTTGGGCAATCAAAGAACTTATGAGAAAGTCCTGAACACCTCCTATGGTCTGAAATGTTCCAGACTCTGAGAGTTTACTTGCAAAATGTTTGTGAAACAACTTACACATATATATAAAACTTGCATTTCTCAGTTGTATGATCTATTATTAAAGCTTTAAAGTAATGGCAACATCTGTCTTTTGAAAATATATATTAAGATATGTGTCTATATGTTGAAAAAAATAGATGAATATTTACAAAATTACTCAGGAGAATTTTGACCTTAATCTATTGATTCACCTCTTAGTATACTATATACATTAAAAATAACATTATTTATTAGCATTATAATGTGGAATATGTGGAATATCATAACAGTGTATTATTTGCAAGAATGAAAAAAGTGAAAACATAATTCCAAAACTGAAGATATTCTGATTTATTGTGAGTTACTATGTATGAGGGAGAGTAATTGGTTTTACATTTAAATAATTTAGTCTAATATATAGTTTTTTTAAACAAGGAGAAATTAGGGCTGTATTGACTTTCTTATCCAGATGTCTTATTTGTTTAGAAATGAACTTCTGCTTTTTGGAACAGTAAGCTGACATTAATATTCGATGTGAATAATGTAAAGATTTTGAAAAGTTAATTTATATACTACAAGTATCTTTTTTAATTACTCACTTGGCAAAACCACAAGTAACAAAAGAAAAAAAGTACTTGGAGGACTGCAGCCATTAAAGTAAATTTACGAAGTCTCAATACAACACGGCAGATTATTATGGCAGAGACTAAAAGGAAAGTAGTTTTCATTGTTCTGATTTTCTGTATGTGGACATGATAGAATTCCATACTCAGTTGGTTTTATTATCCTCATTTATTCATCTTGCTATTTGCATGGCTCTTTTACACAATGGCCAGAAAAGAAATATTTGGACAAAGAAACTAATAGTCTAGAAAAATTGGTAAACATGTTAAATTACATTTGTATCTCATTTTTAATGCACTTCATTTGCCAGACATCAGGATTTAAGGTGCCTACTCTTGAATGATATTTTTCTCCTTTTGACAGATAAAAAGACTGTATATCTTCTTTTCATGGTCTTCACACAAATAGCTAGAATAGAAAATTCTAAACTATAGCCTAGTTATAACCGGCATCATCCAATGCTAAGTCAAATCAATCCAACTCTTTTAAAATCAGTCAAAACCTTTCCATATGTTTCAATGTGCATGGAATTAACCATAAACATTGTGTTTAAATTAAATAATTTTGATGGAGATCTTGAAAAGCATTTTAAAATTATATGATAGCCTGTATCATATATATATTAAGGGAAGATGTCATGTACGCTAAGTACAAAACTTATCCCTTTGCTTTTTTCTGACAAGCTCTCTACAACTACTTGGAAGGAATTTTTAATGAAATAGGTGTTGGTCTCTTCCCAAATAACAAGTCATAGGACAAGAGGAAGTGGCCTCAAGTTGCACCAGGGGGGATTTAGAACCCCTTCACTGAAAGGGTTATCAAGCATGGAAATCATGCTTGAACCCTTCAATGAAAGGGTTATCAAGCCTTGGAAAAGGCTGCCCAGGGTAGTTGTCGAGTCGCCATTCCTGGAGTAATTTAAAAGACATGTAGATGGGCACTTAGGGACATTGTTTAGTGGTGGACTTGGCAGTGTTAGGATTATGATTGGACTCAATGATCTTAAGGGCCTTTTCCAATATAATGATTCTATTATTCTATTCTATGACATAGTTTTCAATGATGAAATGATAAACTGATTAAAAGAGTTTTCTAACTCCTTGGACCAAAAGCAGAAGATTATTATTGGACTGATATCTGTTATGAACAGTTGGAGCAAGCACAAAGTTTCTGGTAAAATTCTATGTGACATCTCTCTTGCTGTGTTGATGAAATTGTTTGGCAAAGACAGCTTCCTATAATGTGGTATGTACACATTTAAGCTTTCAGTGCAAAATTTCTTTTAATATTTGAGTAATACAATGAATATGTTAACTTTTTAGGAGGATGAGTCTCATGTGTTGCCAAAACCAAATTTCTGGAAATATTTTATGAATTTAACAATAGTAAATATTTTAAGCAATTATCACATTTTGTATTTATCTCTGTAGGGAAACCAAAATAACATATGTAAGACAAAAATGCTTGTCAGTAGGACAGAAAAAAAAAAGATAAAAAAGATAACTCTTATTCCAGTTTAACTGATTAAGTAATAAATCCTAAACAATATAAGTAGTGGCAAGTATTTTAGTTCTAAAACATTTTCAGTTTGGATCAATTTAAAGTCCCTGTAGTACAGATAAGAAAGGGGTTTCTGAGATATTGAGACATATCTTGATAATGTCATCTTCATTTAATAAGCAAAGACAGACCTAGTTTCCATAACTAGACCGGCTATGCAGTGGATAATACAGGCATCTTCTGACAGGTGGAGGTCAAATACAGATATCACCTTTCAAATACCTTTGTCAAAATGTGACTAAACAAGCCATGATGGCCCTTACATCACATTGATTTCAGCCTTACCATGTTGCTAAATGTCTTTTGTATTTATATTTAATGCTATACTTTTTAAATATTGCACTTTCTGTGATTTATTTATGTGACTAATTATTAGATGAGGTACACGGTAAAGTGGAAATGATATGTACAAAGTGTCTGCTCAGCAACTTTTTTTGATGTCTGAAAATACTATCTTTCAATGTTTTCCCATCTGAATTTCCTTACCTACAAAGTTTTAAGCTGAGCAGTGGTAGATTCAGACTAGATATAAGGAAGAATTTTTATATTGAAAAGGTGGTGAGACACTGGAACAGGTTGCTGGAACAGGTTGAGACACTAGAGCAGAGAATATATAGATACCCCATCCATGGAAGCATTCAAAGTCAGGTTGATTGTTACTTTAAACAGCTTTAGAGTCACCAGAATCTTATTAAGATCACCAAGACCCAGAGTCTTTCTTTTGCCACTTCTCTAACTTGAAGGGAATTTTAGAGCTCTATCATTACACAGACAGGTCTTTGGCTAGGGACAAAAATAATTGAGGTCTGAGAACCTATTCATATTTTTCAGGCTTTATTGCGTCTCAAGGAATGTATTTCAAAATACAGTATTTGCTTCCAGCACCTGGTCAAGATCATAGGATTTCTGTTCCCTCGAGGTGAAAAGCTGTTGGTGTGTTCATGTTAACATTTTAGTTTAGATCAGTAGTGTGCTTTTTGAAGTGAAAATATCAATTGTCTCCACTTACAGAACTTCAGGTCACATCGTGGAATACTCTTGGAACATGAGTTGAATGCCTTTTGAATGAAACTAAACTGGAAGGTGACTGCCAAGTAGTATACCTAGTATCCCTAGCTGTTAATAGTTGGTGTATAAGACCAGATAGAGCTAGTCATAGAGTCATATACAATTATTTAAGTTGGATAAGAACCTTAAGATCATTGAGTCCCTCCATAAAACTAACATTGCCAAGTCTGCCACTAAACCATATCCCTACGTGCCATATCTACACAGCTTTTCAATGCCTCCAGGAATAGTGACTCAACCACCTCCCTGGGCAGACTGTTCCAATGCTTGATAATGCTTTCAGTGATGAAATTTTTCCTAATAACCAATCTAAATATCCCCTGGTGCAACTTTTGGCTGTTTCCTTTTGTTGTAACAGTTATTACGTGGAAAAGAGGTCAACAGACACTTGTGTGAAAGAGTCTCCCCTCAGCCCCCTTTTCTGCAGACTAAACAATCCCAGTTCCTTCAGACACTCCTCATATGACTTGTTCTCTAGACCCTTCACCAGCTTCATTACTCTTCCTTGGATACTCTCCAGCAGAAACACCCTGGTAGTAGTCTGAAAAGAAAAAAAAAAGAAGTCATGGTTTTGCAGCTCTTGACTCTACTTTTAAGAAGAAACTCACAGAAGCAGTTTGTTGAAAAGGACCTGGGAGTCCTGGTGAACAAAAAAATTGAGCATAAGCCAATAGTAGGCTTTTGCCAAGAAAAAGGCCACCTGTGTTCTGGGCTGTATTAGCAAGTGTGTTGCCAGTAGATTGAAGGGTGCTTTTCTACAAATCTGATTTTATTAATTGGGACTAATGAAATCACTAGGAAGCTTCATATAATAGTGAACTCTGACCATGAAAAGACTATGTTAGCTGCCACTGCTGACATTCAGTATATACTTTTCTGTTCTATAACTTATCAGCTTAGTTATTTGGCCAACCCTGAAGTTTTTCTCATTGCGACAAAATGACTCTGCTGCTTTCTTTGCAGCCATGGGTTGAAGATTTCTTCTTCCAGTGGCCCTGAGCAAGTAATGCGGCATAGTGGTTTTGTGGCCTGAGATGGAAACAGGACTTGAGTCTTAAGTACAACAGAAGCAGATCTTGTAACACATAATCACCTCAAATATTTAGTTACTATCAAATGTCTGTGTATTGCTAAAGGAAGGGGATTTCTGCTCATTTGTTAGAGAATGAATGAATGACTCTTTTGTTAATTAGAATCAGATTGCAAAAAGTGTTTGCGTTTGTATGAAGAAACTTCAAATTGAAAAGTCACTGTTCAGTCTTGCCCACAGTTGTGTGCACATATTTTCTAAAATCAGCAAGTGTTGGCTAGCATTGTAGCAGATAAATGACACATACATGTGTGTCTAGGGGCAAGGTTGACCCCACAGGCTGTAAGACTTGCCACCACCTAACTTTTCACATTCCACAGACGTGGTGTGCATAAAACTAATTCACACTAATAAGTGTGCCCGTACATTTTAAAATTCTGATAATGTTATCATCAATGTTCTTTTACATAAACACCTATTAATAAGGCAAAGTGTGAATTCCAGTTCTATGTACATTTTCTGTTCGGTCAGATTTACTTTGTGCGGTGTTGAGAGCAGGCCCTTTAAGAGGGGGTTGCTGGGAGGGCACATATGCAAATAAGTGGAAGTAAGCGAAACGAAGTATAGTGAAGGCGAAACAAAGTGTGGGAAACAGCAAATGACACAAATGTTGTAGCCAATCATGGGGCAACTTTAAGCCTGTGGAAAGTGTGTGGAAAGCTCGTGGACAATATCCCTCTCCCTATCCGCAATGTAGTGCTTAGCGAATGAGGACCTGTAACTGTAGAACGATAGGTGTGCTGCCTGGGGGGTGCTTCCCGACTATGTGTGCTTCCCAACTGTGAGTGCTTCCTGCATGGGTGCTGCCTGGGGGGTGCTTCCCGACTATGTGTGCTTCCCGACTGTGAGTGCTTCCTGAGAGGAGTGCTCCCTGGCGCTTCCGGATTCGGGTGCTGGCTGGAATGGCGGATTAATGGCTTCCTGATTGATGGCATCGGGCTCGACTGCTCCTGGCCGCGGCAGTGCGGTTTTTATTTTATAATGGTATTCTAACCAGAATTATAGAAAAATCAGTTTTCAGGCACATGCCAGTGGAATTAACAAAGGTATGCAAGATAGGAATTTTCATCAGATAGTTGTTTAAAAAATACACATTTTCTATAGTATGATACAAATTCTCTTATACTTTAACCTTCTAATATGACTAGTTTTGCTTGTTTCTCAGAGATGTGAAAGATCTACAAAGGTACAACCTCTGGAGTTGTGCACAGACTGCTCTGATAGCTTATATTTAGACTCATCCAAGGCTCAAACAGTTAAAAAATTTTCAGAGTAGGAGCTTGGACTTGCCAGTTATTCCATATGTGCTGCACCTTTTATGCCAGACCCTCCACCTGTGTTTACCACTGCAGACTTCTACATTATGTCCATGTAATCAGCCAGATTTGATCTACAAGACCCTCAGTAGTGGTTGGCAACTGAAGCATGTATAGGATACACACCTGTGGCAAGGGGATTTCCAAAATGAGCCGTCTGTCCGGCATGTTAGGGGCTTTGAATGCATCATGGAGGCTCTGGCCTAACTTGCCTATTTCACTTGCTCAAGAATTACGTCATGCAGATTACGTCCAGTCCGCTCGTCATGGAACAAGCAAGTGTGCCCCTGCAGGGCTAGATGAGGTTCCATACACGCAAGTATAAATTCTTCAGTTTTTAATCTTGTAGTTTTTAGTCTTCTGTTGCATCCAGATCAGAGTCATATTCTCTCTGTGATGTTCTTTGCATGCTGGTTAGAGGTTTGTTAGAAGAAAATGTTTTCTTCCTTTGTCTTGCCAGAAATTATTTTTCTCCTATGCCCATGCAGTTCCCTTCTATATAGTTATTTACTAACCTATTTCATGCAGTAGCTATGTAATTATAAAGCAAAAGTCTGTTTCGTGCCTAACAGATTTTTAGTAGAACACTGAGATTATGTTGATATTGAGTCATGGTGGAAGGATGTGACAAGCTATTACACTTTTGGAGGACGGGAGCCAGGATAACTTATTTCTGCCATGCCCTTTAGCTTCCATAACAATAGAGTTGAAGCATAAATCAGATGTCAATTCTTTGCTTTTGTTCCTTCTCCAGCATAGAGTTCACTCTGCCAGTGAACAAGCTGGCATATGCTAAAGTTGAGTCTGAACATGCATTAACATGTAGATAATAGAGGTGTTACAGGCAATAAATTTTAAGCTTGAAATTGGGCAAACATGACAGTGCAGATGTATCCTTAGGAACCACAAAACTTTATGTGAGAGGCTGCTGAAAGAAAACTTCCTTTATTAAGGGGATGGTGGTCATTGTGAAGTCCATTGGCGCATTTCAGGTCTATAGCCAATATTGTAACAAGCCATGAGAGTAATTATGTAGTATTGATGGAATCTACCCAGCTTCAGGAACACAAGACCAAACCTGCTCTTAGTTTTGGGAAAGGATTCGTTCTCAGGGATTCCGTTTTGTTTAGGGTGGGTTGGTTTTGGCTTTTCTCCAATAAATATCTCCTGAGGTTTGACTTCAGTTTCTCTTCAGTCTAAATTTATGTTTTTAAAAAAGGGCATTCATTAAGCACATTCTTTTGAAACAAATTATGAGACTACATCAACAATGCCAGTTATGATTATTTGGTGAACAAAAAGATGAAATGGGAGAAGCAAATCTCCATGAATCATGTGTAAGTGTAGGCAGTGTCTGGTTGTGTAAGACTCAGTGGCAATCATGGCTTCTTAATAAGAACTTTGAAAGAAGGGGAAATATCAAGTTATGACAATCCTACCACGGACATTCACAGATAATCATCGCAGGCTTATGGCAGGGTTTTTTTAGTGAGAAATTGGATACAATTTACAGAAACGGGTAATGATCTTACTCTACTGAAACTGAAGATTCTTTGAATTACTCATCTTCTGTATTGTTTGTGCTACTGATTTAAAATTTAATTATTTTTTTAAAGATTACAGAGCTCGGTAGATGAAAGAGGCCTTTCGCTTTACAAGAAAGTGAATAATCTGCCCACAAACCTTCAAAAGATGCTCTTCTTCTACCTAAGACTTATAAATAGGATAAGGCAGACAAGTGCTGGCTAATGATATTAGAACTGCTATTTTTCTACAGTTAGTTTGTTTTTACAGCATGGAAGCCAGATAAATTAATTATGATTAATTAGTGACCAGCTGATTATGCTGCCCTGACCAGCTTGAACTGTCAGTGGTTTAGCAGCAAATAACATAGTGCTGTAATAATGATTGTATCTGCCTATGCTTCAAAATGTGTATTTACTGTTAGATATGTTTCCTTTACAAATGACTTCAAAGAAGTGCTATTCTGGTAGACAGCTAGAAAAGCAAACATTGGATGTGTGGGTGTGCCATAATAAAGATATTGTATATTATTAGACCATTCTCTGGCTAAACTCTAGGGGATCTGAGCTTAATTAAAACAGATAATAAAATACGCTGCTGCAACACTAGTAATACAATGTTTGTTTCAAATGGAAGGAAAAAGCTATTGTACTGAAGAGGTATACTGTTATTCAGAACGCCTTTAATATCCATTTGTATGCAATTACTTTCTTTGCTTCTACAAGCCTTTCAGGGAGCAGTAAAAGAAAAACACTATCAAAACATGTTTATGAATCATTATATTTAACTACTAGGATTTGAAGTTCATTTTAGAAGCACATGAATTTAATTGGATTTTGCACATGCCACATTTAACTTTTTCTTTTTTCCCCTGGAAAACAAAATGATCGGGCAGTTTATGAAATGCTTTAAAATAAATCTGAATTGCAGTTTCCTTTTCTGAAACTGCTTTATATTTTCAGTCAGTGTGTTATCAAGTTACATTTCATTCTGGATGCATTAAAACAATTTTAGCAACTACTTTCCACCAGCAATAGAGCTAATTTGCCATAGAATTATCTGCTTAGCCCACCCTGTTATCTGTGTAGAAGACAGGTCTGAATGGCTTTGGTAGAACTTGAGAAAGCAGCATTTATCTGCAAATATTTTAGTTGAGGTTTTAATTGAATATAAACATGAACTTCATGAACTTTGGCACTTGAAGAACTCCTGAGAAAAAGCTATGAATATAGGACTGTAAATACTCATATATTGTAAGGGTATTGCATCAAAGCTGCCACTTGGTAGGCATATCAGCCTTTCCCTTCTGTCGTAGAAACCAACAGGATGCTATTTAAGTGTGTTTAGCCAGCTGAAAGCTATCAGAGAGTTCCTCCAAACAAACATTGTTTGAATTAATATGTTATTTCCAAAAGAGTTACATTGGCAAGGTATAAGGTAACATGTGGTTTAGAAAAATAAACCTAAATAAAATGAAAACAGAAGCGGCAGAAACTCTGTTTGAGTCTTGTATGAACTCTATGTGGATTTTATCTGTATGTTAAATGACTGAAAATCAGAAATTATATTCTAAGGAGAAAAGGCCAAGACATGAAGGAAAATTTTGAATATAGCAGAAGCTCCCATAAAGTCTTAGATGAGTACAGAAGTGAACATTTGGTAACATGTTAGTGAAATTGCTATACCTTATCGTATAAGTATTAGTTCTGATAGTACTGCTGGCATCTGTTTAAACCAATTTCCTTTACATGTGAGACATGACCCAAAGGCCAACAATGTCAATGAGCTAGTTCTCAATTCTGTGATTTCTAAATGGACAATGGTGGAGATTTGGAGAAGCTGGGAGTATTAGATGATGATCAAGAATGACTGACTGAAGAGCTGATGAAAGAAAGCAAACCAAGCATAGCTGCACTCTGCTCACCTGCATTGTCTGCAGATTCTCCATTCCTGCCTTTTCCAGTTTCATTTGATACGTGGTATTCTCTGATAAAGCACTTGTTGATCAGAGAATACTCATGCTGGTATCTTTGAGATATGAATATATAATAGGACTGTGATAACAGGAAATTCTTTTTTTCTTATAAAGCTTATCATCACAGGATCTGATGATGTTCAAGATCTATTCTTGGAACATTCTGAAAGTTAAGAAAATGCTGCCAGTATTTTTCAAATTAAGAGACAAGGCTCATAAAAAAACGGTGAGGATGCTCATAGGTGAGGTTTAGACATAACTGGGGAATGAATCTACAAGTCTACTTTTCCTTCAAGCTATTTATTCTATGCAAG
>VZTM01013031.1:2168-16993 GCA_013400555.1 Jacana jacana
ACAGTCACCTCCTTATTCTTCTGGAGATGTTAAAACTTTAGGTGCCCTCCTGCTCTCCTTGTGGTCATATTCAGAACAGCAGTGATCTGGTTTTAAATGTTTTCTGACTTCAAAGAGCACACAGCTACGGACTGAAAGAAGAAAAAAGCCCCAAATAAATGCTAAGCATTTAGTCAATTTAATTTTGGGTCAAAACTTTTCCTTTTGGAAGCTTCACAAACACTTCTGAGGATAGAATATAACTTTTGTTATTAAAAACAAGAGGTTAAGCATTTGTTCCTACCGCGATCTCTTGCTAGTATTAGGGCAGGGAGCTTTTACAGTATTCATTAGCTCTACATGTTCTGTTTTTTTCATCTGTTTGCTTACCTAAGCAAAGAAGGCAAGTTTTATTTAGGAGCTACATCATTCTGCAGCACACAGAAAACTTCATGAATGCATAATCATTAAGAAAATAAATTTAAACATCACAATTTCACTTTCTATTTCATTAACATTCTGGAAAAAACAGAACATTCAGCAAATTTTCATCTCCAAGTGCAATGTTTTTTTATGCCAGAACAACACATTGAAGGTGAGAAAAGAGCTTTGTGGGGCTTTCAGCAAATACGGAATTTCAGTCACATGGATTTATATTGATCACTGTAATACCTGGCTCTACAAAGTAAGACAAACTCACGAACAAAAATGTCATGTATTTTTTGTTAGTAATGACACAAAGACAAAGACAGGAAATGTCTCTGCTTAGAAAATACCTGGAGTATTTTCAGCTCTAAGCATTATAAAATAAAATGGATGTTCAGTATCTCGGGGTGTTTGCAACTTTTGGGTCTTTAGAGGGTCAGGTGCCAGATAATAGTCATTCACGTATTTCAAGTGCAAGGAGCCATCTGGCTAAGACCCATGAAATTGAGTTATATTTGCAATCATCATGGTTAAAAGAGCTATGACAGATTCTTCATGATTGTATCCTCTTCTCCCTTTTATTATGCTACAGATGTTTCTGGATGTTCTGAACAGATTCTAAAACTATTCTTCCTTGGAGAAAAAAACAGAAGAAATAGGAAACTAGATTCAGAGAAGTATTAAGGTTATTACTGATATCAATTTTAGAAAATTTTAAAGGGAGGGAAATAGAGGATCCATTTATCTCAAAGTGAAACCTGTGAAATGTACTGCTAAAGGCTTCCATGAACCAAAAAGGACCATTCTAGAAAGAGATTGGGAAAAAAGCATAATAATCTTCAGCTTCACAACTGGAGAGCCAGGTGCAGTGGGATATGCTGCCAGTTTCTACCAAAGATGGAGAGATCTATTAGTATAACTTCCAGATCTCACAGAAGACAAACAAATCCCCAGAAGAGACATCTAACACAAATCACTTGGAACACACTGTTATATCCATTTAAAAATTTCTGGGTTTTTTGTATTTTAACCTAAGGCCCCTTGGATGAATCTGCACTCTCTTGAGAAGCAAGAGGTCTATTTTACACGTAGAACTCCTGGTATTTAGTGTGGGGTTTTTTTTTTCAAAAAACTTGGGCTTTTATTCCAGGCTGTGAAATTAAAATGCTTTACAAGGAATTTGGCCTTAGAAAATCTACTTCTTAAAAACACCACAAGCTATTGTTATTACTCAGGTGTGAATGAAGAAATCCCAAGACCATTATTAGCTTGCAGTGCTGGAAGATGGAATTTTCCATCTTAGTAGCATTCCTTAAAATAACTTAAGTGAAAATAATCAATTGCTTATTCATGTTTGAAGTATAATTTCTTCTGGAATACATCGTAACTTAGGACTTACTGTTAAAAAAAATATGTCTGCAATAATTCTCCTACCACATGCATTATACTGATTTCTTGTCTATACCATCAGGCAGCTGATGTCTGGGTGTCTGTAGAACAATCTCTTCTCAACTCTGTCAACTGATCAATTGGCATGAAACTGGTTAATACTCTTTCCAGTCTTTTCATATCCACACATTTCTTTTTTAACATCTGCCTGACAGGTGATCCATATTTTATGTCACAGCAGTAAAGGACTTATTAACATATGTAGCATTTGAAACAACTAGAAGAACTTATATATCAAAATATTTGACATTTCTATGCTGTTTTTATAAGTGAGAGTGCCAGCACAACAAAGAATATAATATTGTTATCTGGTAAGAGTTATTAATTGATTCATTATACACACATATCTGTAGGCAAAGTTCTTGTTATAAGGCTCTCGTCTGATGAATGAAGAACTGACTCAAATTACAGCTAATCTTGTGCAGACTGAATAGAATATAGTACTTCTCATACATTGCCTTAAAAACCTTGAGAAATAGCTTGAGAAATTATTTTTAAAATTATTTTAAAAGTACCAGATCTCTATTTATTGGAATAATAGTGTTAGCCGTTAATAGTATTTAAAAGTTAATGTTGCTGCTATAATTCTGCTACTTTATATATAAAACATAAAATCAGCTTTTCAATGATGTATTTCAACCTGCACTGAATCACAGAATTGTCAGAGTTGGAAGGGACCTCTAGAGATCATCTAGTCCAACTCTCCTGCTAAAGCAAAACTGCCTTGAGCATATTACTCAGGATGGCATCCACGTGGGTCATGAATGTCTCCAGAGAAGGGGACTCCACAATCTCCCTGGGAAGCCTGTTCCACAGCTCTGTCACCCTCTCCATAAAGAAGTTTTTCCTCCTATTGAAATGGAACTTCTTATGTTCCAGCTTGTACCCATTGCCCAGCCTCCTGTTACTGGGAACCACTGAAAAGAGTCCTTCCCCATCCTCCTTCAACCCACCCTTCAGATATTTGTAAGCATTAATAAGGTCATCCCTCAGCCTTCTCTTCTCCAGGCTAAAGAGTTCCAGCTCTCTCAGCCTTTCCTCAAAGTGATGTGATTTCTTACATGCATTCAGCCAATATACTATGTAGTATAAATACATAATTTTATCACACAGCAATTACAGAATGTGAGTGATTTTATTATTTTGTTTGTACAAACAGGATTCTGAAAACCTCTGATTGCCACATAAATGGTAGCATTTTAAGCAATAATGAATATAAAATGATTGGTTTCTTTTCTACTGTACCTCCCATGTGTGGCATAAATTTCTTTATTACAGTATTTGCCTTTCTTATTTAACATAGTAAGCTTTTGTTACAAACTTAACTTTAAAAAGCAATTGCTCTTTTTGCTGTGGCAACATGGTAAATAAAGATTTGGACACAGCATGCATGAAAACTGGAAGACCTAGTCAGTGAATGGTAGAAATTATTTAAAAAAAAATAGAAAGTGGCCTTTGATACAGTCCCCTGCAGTATCTTCTGGAGAAACTGGCTGCCCATGGCTTGGATGGGACTACGCTCTACTGGGTTAAAAACTGGCTGGAGGGCTGGGCCCAAAGAGTGGTGGTGAATGGAGTTAAATCCATTCAGTGGCCAGTTATGGGTGGTGTCCCCCAGGGCTTGGTATTATGACCAGTCCTCTTTGATAAGTTTATCAATGATCTGGACAAGCGGACTGAGTGCATCCTCAGTAAGTTTGCAGACAACACCGAGTTAGATGGGAGTGTTGATCTGCTGAAGGGTAGAAAGGCTTTGCAGAATGATCTGGAGCAGCCTGGACTAAGGCTCATAGGATGAGGTTCAACAAGGCCAAGTGCCGGGTCCTGCACTTGGGCCACAACAACTCCATGCAGTGCTACAGGCTGGGGGAAGAGTGTCTGGAGAGTGGCCTGGCAGAAAAAGACCTGGGGGGTTTGGTCCACAGCCAGTTGTGTGCCCAGGTGGCCAAGAAGACCAATAGCATCTTGGCCTGTATCAGGAAGAACATGGTGAATAGGACCTGGGAGGTGATTGCCCCGCTCTATTCACAGAATCACGGAATCTCAGTACGATATGGGGTTGGAAGGGACCTCTGGAGATCATCTAGTCCAACCCCCCCATGCCAAAGCAAGTCCTCCTAGAGCAGGTTGCACAGGAACTTGTCCAGGTGAGTTTTGAATGTCTCCAGAGATGGAGATTCAACCACCTCTCTGGGCAGCCTGTCACAGGGCTCTGCCACCCTCAAAGTGAAGAAATTCCTCCTCATGTTTAGATGTAACTTCTTAACGTACAATCCGTGCCCATTTCCTCTTGTCCTCTCACTGGGCACCACTGAAAAAACACTGGCCTCTTCCTCTTGATACCCACCCTTTAAGTATTTATAGGTGTTGATCAGATTCCCCCTTCAGCCTTCTCTTCTCCAGACTAAAATTACCCAAGTCCCTCCACCATTCCTTGTAAGAGAGATGCTCCAGGCCTCTAATCATCTTTGTGGTCCTCTGTCATACCCTCTCCAGCAGCTCCCTCTCCTTCCTGAACTGCGGAACCCAGAACTGGACACAGTAGTTCAGATGGGGTTTCACCACTAAGGCAAAGTAGAGGGGGAGGATGGCCTTCCTCAACCTGTTGGTCACAGTCTTCCTGGTGCACCCCAGGATGCCATTTGCCCTCTTGACCACAAGAGCACATTGCTGCTTTATGGTCATCCTGATGTCTACCAGGACTCCCAGGTCTTTTTCCTCAGAGCTGCTCTCAAGCAGGTCAGCCCCCAGTACTGTACTAGTGTAGGGGGTTATTCCTCCCCAGGTGCAGAACCCTACACTTGTCCTTGTTGAATTTCATCAGCTCTCTGCCCAACTCTCCAGCCTGTCCAGGTCTTGCTGCATGGTGGCACAGCCTTCTGATGTGTCAGCCACCCCTCCCAGTTTTGTGACCTCGGCAAACTTGCTGAGGGTACATTCCATTCCTTCATCCACACCATTGATGAAAATATTGAAGAGGACCGGACCCATTACTGACCCTTGGGAGACTCCACTTTTTATGGACCTCCAACTAGAATCTGTGCCACTGATCACGACCATCTGAGCTTTGTCTTTCAGCCAGTTTTCAATCCTCCTCACTCTCCATTCATCTAATCCACACTGCCTAAGCTTACCTATGAGGATGCTGTGGAAGACTGTGTCAAAAACCTTGCTGAAATCAAGGTAAATAACATCCGCCACCCTGCCTCATCTATCCATCCAGTCATGCCATTATAGAAGGCTATCGGGTTAGTCAGACATGATTTCCCCTTGGTGAATACATGTTGACTATTTCTGATAGCTTTCTTTTCCTCCAGATGCTTTGAGATGATGCCCAGAATGAATTGATCCATCATCTTTCCAGGGATGGAGATGAGGCTGACCAGTCTGTAGTTTCCCAGGTCCTCTTTCTTGCTTTTTGAAGACTGGGATGACACTGGTTTTTCTAGGGCACCTCGCCTGCTGTCCAGAACCTTTCAAAGATGATGGAGAGTGGCCCAGCAATGATTTCTGCCAGCTCCTTCAGTACTCATAGGTACATCCCATCAGGACCCATGGACCTGCAGATATCCAGTGTACTTAACTGTTCCCTAACTTGGTTTTCCTCAACCAAGGGGAAGTCTTCTTTTGTCCAGGCTTTCTCTGTTTCTACAAAAGTACGGGACTCCTGAGGGCTGGCCTGAGCAGTAATGACTGAAGCGAAGAAGGCATTCAGCAATTCCGCTTTCTCTGCATACTCTATGTGTCACTATGTGTCACTATGTGTCACTATGGCACTCGTGTCATTCAACAGCAGACCCTCATTTTCCCTTGTTTTCCTTTTGCCTCCAATATACTTGAAAAAAATCTTTCTTGTTGACTTTGACGTCCCTTGCCCATTTTAATTCCAAGGAGGCCTAAAACTGGGGAATGCCTACTTTAGTGGGAAGCTGCCACCAGCGATTCAATCGATGGTAGCACGTTCAGGAAGCTTAGGCTCAGACACGTTCCCAGTGCTGTCAGCAAAGGTTAGTGTACTGACTAACCTGTGAGAATAGTATAATAAAAAGGAAGACAAAGAAGAAAGATTCATATCTTATGGGACTCTTTAGCAGGGAGTGTAGTGTTAGGACAAGGGATAATGGTTTTAAATTGAAAGAGGGGAGATTTAGATTGGATACTTGAAAGCAATTCTTTACTGTGAGGGTGGTGAGACACCAGAACAGATTGCCCAGAGAAGTTGTGGAAGTCCCGTCCCTGAGGGTATTCAAGGTCAGGTTGGATGGGGCTTCGAATAGCCTGGTCTAGTGGGAGGTGTCCGTGCCCATGGCAGGGGGGTTGGATCTCGATAATCTTTAAGGTCCCTTCTAACTTTAACCATTACATGATTCTGATTATGTATGCAATTACACTAATTTAATAAATGAGAAGCAAAACCTAAAATCAATATTTCAGTGCTCTATGGCAGAGTAAGAACAGAAAATTAAAAGGTACAGATTTCTCACTATTGCTGATCAAAGATAACTGAAACATGGATTTTCAGGAGAAGTGGATTTTGACTGAGCAGCTTGTATAAGTGTAAGACCTGTAGTGGTTATCCAAACAGTAACGTTTGCTGAAACTAGCCCTACTAAATTACACTACCTTCATCTATGGAGCTTCATTTCAAAGAGTCCTGTCAGCAGCCCTTTCAGCTTTGAATATGTGCTGCAATACAGAGTAAAACACTGACTTTTTGATTTTTATTTTAGATACTTTCAATAGCATTAAAAATGTTATGTCTCATCTATTAGGAGACAATGCCTTGTCTCACCTAATAAATATCACAAAACATGATGAAAACACACAAGTGTTGATTCACTAATAAAATGGTATTTGATGGGTCTATAGAAACCTGTTGTATGCCTGTTGGAGGAGCAAGCATTTTGTTAATGAATACGTTCACATCATAAGCACTAAAATCACCACTTTAGCCTATAATGCTGCAGTGATTAACAT
The DNA here is from genome assembly GCA_013400555.1 of Jacana jacana. NCBI lineage: Eukaryota > Metazoa > Chordata > Aves > Charadriiformes > Jacanidae > Jacana > Jacana jacana. The sequence goes on from VZTM01013031.1 coordinate 9,000, forward strand.
TAGTTCATTTTCACACATGGCATAGGAGAAATAGTAGTGCAACTTCTTCTTCCTGTTTCAGTATTACTTCTTGTCTAATGGTTCATGTGCAGTTTTAACTATCTTGCTACTCCCCATATATCTTTAACACGCTGTTGTCTTTTGAGTTGATAGTTGCCTAGGGCATGGATTATATCTGTCTTACATGCCTATAAAAATATGACACATCTATGCCTAGTGGAACTGGTCAGATTTTTAAGGCACTGATGAAGCTGCAAAAATCAGTAATACTTGGTATAGTGGAAATGAAGGAAGGTTGTTGTATGTAAAACCATTTAGGAATTAATAGCTTTGTAGATATGGTAACAGAGTTCCTTCCCAATTCCCTTCCCTTGTCTTTGTTGTTGTCCAAAAGGCTTTAAACTGAGAGATAGGTGATGGCTTCTCTCTGTATGATAAATTAGTTTGCGCAGATCTCTTTGTTGTCATAGCTAGGCTGGCTCAAAGCTAGTTTGGGCATTTCTGTACTATGCTACAGTTACTGAACCATGGGGTAGACACAGACAGCTAAATTTTACTTCATGGTACTCATCTTTGGGGTACTTAGTCCCTGTCTGTCTGGTTAAATTCCTGTTGGCTTGGAGTTATCTCAGGTCATTGCACACTGACTACAGTGTGCCCAAAGCCACTGTGCTTTCAGAGGAAACATCTCTATATGCCTTATTCCCACACATTCCCTACAGTTACTGGTCAGCAGTGTATGATATGTGGTTAGAAGGGCTTTCAGTCCATCTAATCCATCAAAGCAACTTTTGCGCTGTTAAATACCAAAACTGTGACTGGCAGAAAGGATGAGTCATTTGCATAAAACCAAAAGAGTTTGCCATCTCATCTAAAGCCACAATCGCATGCTTCTCTCAGGAAGGAACAAGTTCTTATCCCAGGATAAAGAACATGGAAAGAAATGAGGAGAAAGAAGGGGGAAGAAGAGACTGTGTTTTGATTAAGACAATATGTTATCCTTTTGTTAGGGCAATGTATGATACTCTCTTAAGTGGTATTCATTGCAGAACAGAAAGTCTGTTCTGAACTATGCCAGACACTATGTAAACCAAGGGTTAATAGCATTACAACTGGACAGTAATTTTTCAGTGAAACAATACTGATTTGCAGAAGTAGAAGAAGATTGCAGAAATACATATTTGTTTTGATGAAAAAAAGTTTGGGCAACTTTCTGTAGGAAATACCCTTGGGTCTCCCATCTAGCAAGCTGCTTGGGAGCTTGGGATCTCATTTAATTTGCTCATAACCGGTACTTAAAAATCTCACAAATCTGGGAGCATGCTGCATATGTTTCTAAAGGGGACTCAGCTTTTTGCTCAAGCCATGAATTTCAGGATTTTTTGACTGACTGCCATGGAGTTGAAATGAGGCTGAATCTCCCTGCTGTAGCTCTGGGTTTCCAAGCTGCCTGCTATATGTGCTGCCTGTTGGCCACGGCAGCTGCCCAGACAAGAGAGCTGGGGAATCGGAGGCTCCTTGCAATGCTGGGAGCCTTGCCTGAATTTAAGGCTCTTCCATTACCCTGGCCAATTTTCTCAGAGTTGAAGACAGCCAGCACTGTCTCACTTCTGGAAAACAAACACAAGTGGAAAAAAAAAAACCTCTAACACAAAACAGCCAAACAGAACTAGAAAAAAATATTCCAAGTTCATTGGAAAAGCAAATATTGTGCTACTGAACTGCTTATGTGGCTGTCTTAGGCTGCATGCTTATTTTAGGCCACTCTGAGTTCAGTCGCTATTTTGATCACCCATGGTTGTCAGAGTGAGTTGGACTTTTTGGCAGGATGAAATGAAATACTTGAGATGCTAGAAATGCTTCATACTTTTTAGAAAATCATGTATGAGTACTTAGGAATGTCCCTCTTAGAAACATTACCGTGCCTTTTTATTTTCACTGCCTATTACCGTTGATTAGAAGATTAACATGCAGAAAGTTTTTATCAAGAAGAAAAATTAGTTCTGTTCCATCCTTAAGCAAATTAGCATCCTAAACTGGATTTCTATATACAATTTAAAGAGCAACAGCTGTTATTAAGCTACCGGGTATTTTGGCTCAAAACGGACCAAAAAAAAAGTAGGCAATAATCTCATTTAAAACAGGATGCAAAAAGGATGTGGGAGGTTGGATTAATATTTATATCATGCATGACTGAAAACTAAGCTTCAATTCTGCCTCCTTATTCAACTAAATGTCTCTCCTAATATTTCTCTCTAAATTTGTAGAGACATTGTTAGAAAGAGGTGCAAGAATGAGAGTGGTCTTGGTTTGGTTCCTCTGTGGGCTCTTTGAGAAGCACGTGGGTCTCTCTTGCATGAAGAGTGCATCCTGCCAAGAAACCCCCCAGCAAAACTTCATGTGTATATACCTAAGTGACACCAACTTACTTGAGCAAACCAAACTTCTGACTAAGGTTTTTGAGTATCTCCTACTTGTCAAAGGAAGTTTAATTTTTCTCGTCTTCTGCTTGTCTAAAATAATAATTTCAGTGCTTAAACCCATATATTTAATTTTCTTAATATAAGTTTGTAGTAATGGGGATTTTATGTACATCTAATTAAAATTACTCGTATGGTCACCTTACACATACACATGTGGAAGCCTATTTGAAAATCTAGCCCTTCAAGTATAATACTAGTTAAATAAAAAGATGTGAGCTGCACTCAGGATCACAGATTTCCTACAAGTAAAAACGTTACCAAAAACCGTATTTCACAATTTTTCTTTTGGAAAAGATTGTAATGCATCATTCTGCTGTGAAAGAATAAGACACTTTTACCCCATTGACCCACACACTGTGACTTTTCACATTTAGGCGCAAAACTATCTCAAGAGTGAAAACCGGGCTGAACGCTGAATAGAACATTAGTTATATCCATAGATTCTAACAAATGTGTATGTGTTTGCAAAGGTGATTTTCTGACAGTTTTAAAATACTTAATTCCCTCTTTTGACTCAAAATCATTCTGCTGTCTGAAGAAAGAGAAAAATCTTAGCTTGCAACATTTTCAGTCTGAGGAAAAAAAAAAATTGAACTCAAACTGAACACTCCTTTACTTTGACCTTTTGTAAATCCACTGAAAATTCCATTTTTCATCGCTGGTCATTCACTGAGTAACATGACACAACCCCTTCTTTGCTCTCCACTGTGACTTATAGATTGTACACTCCTTGTGAAAATGAACATTGATTATTACTGTGCACTTTGCTTGTGAACATGCTTTCACTGCTAAACTTACTGTACCTATCTTCCGTGTGTATCCTAATTTATAATGTTTCAAATGGATTAAGTGAAGATGTGACTGTAAATGGGTAAATGTGAGTGCAGTTCATACATGGAGGTATTCACAAATGTGCTTGAACCTGTCAATTAAAACATCTTGGATGCTTTTCCCTTGGCAAAGAGCTATGCTCAGTAATATGTTTATAAACAGATTTACATGGCTTTTACTATTCTAGTTTTCCCAGATGACGCAGTAAACATTAAAATACATCAGTAATGAGCCATACATATAAACAAAATAAATCTTGCAATTAAAAAAGAAGTAGAAAACCAAACATAATAAAAATACAATGGAGTGGAAAAAATAAACCATCAGCCATATGCTGACTTAGACTATATCAGATTCATTGGCAGTTTCTGTGACTTTGCAGCAACCACATGACCGTACCTCAGCGGAGGGGCAATTAGGCTGCCAGCCTAAGCTCCAGCAGATCTGAGACTGCAAGACAGCAAATGCCCCCCAAAGTCCTCTTTCCCACATTTATTCTTATTTCTGTGTTGAATGCTCTTTGCACATTCAGAACAAGCTCTAAAACAAAACACTGAAAGAGCCGAAATGTTTTGAGGTTTATGTGGATTTTATACAACCTAAAATAAGTTTTATGGGCTTTTTAAAGATTATTTTAGTAATTTCTTCATTTCTGGATATTTTTCTTCAGACTTCAGACTGTCAGTGGCCCTAAAATTCAGTTACCACTACCTTTAAGTGCATTAGCTACTTAGCCATAATTATGATTGTTACAGCATTTATTATATTGTTACATTATGCTATATTGAATCGTTTTATTACAGTCTCTTGCTGTTTGTTACAGCATGTACAAGACACCATGATGAACTAAGGTTCCTTTTCAACAGTCACACTACTGAAGGATTAACAACAAAGTACTGTACATTAACAAGTAGTTAGACTGGAGTGAGGTACCACTTACAGACAACACTGTGAAAAACATATAAATCAAAGTGATGGCAAAAATTTAGGTAGCCTTTGTAGAAAAGTTGACTGATGTGAGAGGTTTTCCTTTATTCCATTCTGTAGGTGGCATCATGTTATTTGTTAAAGTCTAGGGATTCCTATATTTTCATAAGCCTCTACATGGGTCTTTCCATTTTAAGGATGCCAGAGCTCTTAAGGTAACTTCAAGAAGTGAACAGGTTTGACAGTTTTTGCCTGACATTACTGCTTATCTCTCAAGCCCTTGTAAATAACAAACACTTCCATTAATCCACCTCAGAGACATTGAATAAATGGTGTAATTACTCTTAGGGACTTTGATGCCTTCTTTTTGCTGTTTTTTAAGTTGTACTGATCTATAGAGTATATTCTAGCTACAACAAAACAAGCATAATATTTCCAAGGAGCAGATGGGTAAATGCTTGTTTTTATCTAATATGACAACATATCAGGAGAATTCAAAGCTTCTATGTGCTTTTTTAAGCAACACAGGTATTTGCAGGTGAAGGAACTTTTTAATGGACATCTTCTCAAATCAGCTAGTGAATTTATCTGTAATGTACATTCAAAAATAAATACCTATCTGCTCTACAGCATACTTTTGAAAGTGTCCTCCCTGGTTCCTTAAGGCAGAGGAGGACACAAGTCAGTTTGAAATAGCTGTCTTACAAATGTAAGCTATGCTCTTGTATCACCACCTTCTCTCTTTCTGGAAACTAAGGAGTATTTTCCTTTACAAAGTGCAACCATGGTTCTGTGAAATATCTCTCTTCATGCAATCAGCCATAAAACGGAATATTCTCTTTCTGATACTTTGGAGAGTACGAGATGAAAGTGGAAGAATAAAAACAAATAAAAAATTCCTCCAAAAGTCTTATATGAGGAAATCAAAGTCTCTCACCTGACACGCTTTCAGTCTGGTATCTGCTTTAATGTGCGTAAATGCTCATATTCCATAACTTTTGAGTTCTGGGGTACTAGTAACATAAGACATTATGAAAAATAGGGTAGTCAAGACCAAAACAATGACACTTTAGTGAAGGAAGATGTAGCTAAGAGTTAATTTTGAACTGAACACTGAATTCAGTGTTGTGTCAGTGGATGACTTTACTCAAACTATAGCAGTATTTATAAAGGTATTCAGATGCTTTACTCCCACTGCAACTAGTCTGTAAAAAGTAAGGATAATTATTTTCTATCTTGTAATGACTTTACTCAAACTATAGCAGTATTTATAAAGGTATTCAGATGCTTTACTCCCACTGCAACTAGTCTGTAAAAAGTAAGGATAATTATTTTCTATCTTGTAATGACTTTACTCAAACTATAGCAGTATTTATAAAGGTATTCAGATGCTTTACTCCCACTGCAACTAGTCTGTAAAAAGTAAGGATAATTATTTTCTATCTTGTAGAAACCTTTTGGATGCAAGTGCTGTATGGCTATTGCAAGCTTGGAAAATATAATCCCAAACAGCATAGGAGTGAATGGCACATTCCTGCTCTCACACAGGTGGTAGGACTGGATGGTACACCACATGGGTGTGCTGCCATTCAGAGGGACTTTGACGAGGCTGAAGAAATGGTGCTTATGTGGTTCAAGAAAGGGAAATACAAAGTCCTGCATCTGGGGAGAAATAACCTCATGCACCAGTACAGACTGTGGGCTGACTGGATGGAAAGTTGCTCCACATAAAAGGTCCTGAGGATCCTGATGGATACCAAGTTCATGACCCCAAAACACATTCTTGAAGAACCCTCTCTGTGCTTGAACTTCATATCCTGTAGGTAACCTGTTTCTGTATATTGATACATGAAAAAATAATGGAAAACATTTCTCAGAAGCTGAGCAAATCTCATCCATTTGTATTCAAAAGTTGAATATAACCTTCTGCTGATGAAAACCAGCAGACACTCAAAGGCTTTAAATTCACACTACAGCAACACAATTAATTTTCTTGTCAAAGACGGAAAAGGTGTTACCAACCCAGCTGAAAAAAGGTTATAGACAGAGTTGTCTTATGTTCCTAACTAAATATTTCATTTACAATTATCATCAGATGCTAAGCAGAATATGTTTCTATCATCCTTCTCTAGGGCTTCATTTAGTATGCAAGACATTAAATCCAAAACACCTACCATCATGCTATTGAAGATAATGGCTTGCTTCATATATGACTAAAAATAATTCTCTCCACCTTTCTTTAACTCTATTGTTTCTGAATTTCTCTATTCCACACCACATGGATATGCAGAATGAACACAAACTCCGAGTAGCCTGATTATTATTATTTAAAATACAGTTACAATAAGGCATCCTTACACTTCTGTGACAGTACAAAGAGATCACCTGATCTCAGTAAAAATGCATTGATGAACTAGCACGCAACAGTCTAGTTTAACTTGGTTCACAAGTACAGAATATTTTTGATATATTGAAGATCTGTGAATGAACTTTGTCCCCGTGGTTCTTCAGACTACCCAAATATAAAACCTGGTTTGGAAATCAGTCAGTCAAATGTAACTCTTTTCTTAATTATCTTTAACTAGAATTTGCTGTTTTAACTACAGGTAAAGGTTTGCACAGAAAAAATGTATGCCTTTTTAACATGGAAGGCTTCAAAGCCACAATGGATCTTACTGGAATGAATTCCAGAAGATCCAAGAATGACTACTGTCAACTGACTTTTATCTGATTTTATTTATATTGAGAAAACTAAAAAATCAAATTTTTCTAGCCAACTAAAGTAAACTCTACAGAAATTTGTTGATTTTGTGGCTCTATGAATGAGAAATGAATTGTAGGTATACCAGAACAGCTGTTTCAATTCATCCAAATTTAACAACAAATGCTACAGGCTTTGCTTTATAATAAGAGGGTTTCCACTGACATTTTATTGGAGTTGCTTAAGAGTTTTTATTTCAATTATATATATAGTGGGGCTTGTATAAAAATTATAATATTAATTATGCCTAACAAATGACACGTCTCATGAGCCAGAAAACTCATCTAGAACTAGAATTGAATTGACCTGAACCTAGGTCAATATAATGTCTGGGATTTTTCATTTTAATTCAGTAAAATTTCTGTTATTGCTCCACATAAAACTCTGCTTGAAATGTAAAATATAATGTGAATGAATGTCCAATACATATATCTCTCAGAAAAGCCTTATCTTAGGTTCCAAAATTGAGGAGCTATAAAGTACAATTCTGTACTGATGGAGAGTAGTATTTAAAAAGTACTTTCAAATAAGAGCATAGCTGCAATACCAGAAATAAATGCATATATATGTGAAATTCATATTTAATTTTCATGTAGCCAGATGTTTTTAACGGCCACTGTCAGATTGTCCTGTAAATTTAAATGTCTGTTAATAGAGTGGAGACAGTCAAGGCAACATGTGCTTAAAGCTCAGATTGTGAATCTCCAGATGACGTAACATTATTTGAATCTCACTTGGACCCATCCAAAAAAAATTCTATATGGACGAAAAGCAACTGACAATATCAAGGCACTGAGTAGAGACATGATGTAGGTGTCCCTCAGTGATGGGAAGTCCTAAAAGAGAATTTAGACAGTTGTCTTAAGTATGTTGTCCAAAATATCATAGTATATCTAGCAGATTTCTTCAGAGAAATGATAAATTTTATGTTAAATTTCCTATTAGTTTATTTTCATGTACTTTTATCACAGCTACTAAAAAAAAAAAAAAAA
>VZTM01013031.1:22717-39490 GCA_013400555.1 Jacana jacana
GGTGAAGGACAGCTTTAGCATGTGCATTATGGCACAGGTAATATATGGACAAAACATGAACACAGAAGGTTCCCAAACACATTGTTTATCATTAAAATGTCTGCAAAGTCTATTGTGGAACGCTTTTTATTTAGGTATCTTTCACATAATTCTCCATGCTTCATCCTACAACTATCTCTTGGAAAGCCTGAACTACACTTTTCTTTCACTCAAGGTTTTCCATTCATGTGAATGAGAGTAAAACTTGCATCCTTTTTTTCCTTATAGTTATATAGCTGCCCAGCATCCAGCATTTATACCAGATTATTATGTATAGCAATGTTGCAACAAGGCGTGTTTTAAAGGAAATATGCATTTTGAATTTAAAAGCAAAGAAATAACTGCAGTTGCTGCTAATGGATGACATACCTTATCTAACAGCATCTTTGAAAGTGAGGACCATCTAATTGCTCTGCTCTCTCCCTGTGCAATTTATACTATACCTTGGTTTTCCACTGGTAAAGTGCAAAAATTGCCTTCTACAATAAAATAGGTACATTTCCTGATATCAAAATCCTTTTAAAAGACAAATTTTATTTCCAAAAATAATGTAACCATAAGAATACAGTGAAATGAAAGCAGCTGGCTATACTACTGCACTGATTTTTTTCTCGGACAACTGTTAACTAAATTAATTACCTTGCTGCTGAGTTAATTGGGTAATATTAGTACATAAATACCCCAATTAATTATCCTAAGCTAATAAAAAGACAACTGCCATCAAACTGTTTGACAAACGGTATATGTTGAATGTAAATTTTTCCATTTGCTTCCCAATCCAATTTTAATTAAAACATTATAAATATAAGTCATTCTCATAAATGAGTTTTATAGCATCACAAGCTAATCACTTCAGAAAAATAAATGAAGAGACAATAATCCCCTGCATAATTATGCTGCCAGTTAGAATGAATTACTTTAATAAATAGGTCATCAATTTTAGAATTTTAAAGTAAAATGTTCACCAGCAAATGAATCTACCTGCAGCCTAATTGCCTGAAAATTAGCCAAAAAAAGATATGACGAAAATACATTTTTTCATCGGCCTCATAATTCCCCATTTTGGCCACTTCTTTCCTGTTTTCCCAGGAACCATTAAAAACAGGTAAGAACTGGTAACAAAAGCCTGATAAAAGCTCACAAAGTGGTTTTTAATGTTTTGGCTTTTCCCAGCACATTTGGAAAGAAAAACAGTTATTTTCTGATAGTCCTAAATTCACAGCTGAGGGCATTAAAAACTCCTCTTTCTTTTTGAAAAATAATTTGAAATTTTGCAAAAAAGCAAGATAATTTTTATTCTATTAAGAGCCTATGGGGATGAGTATACGAATTTCTTCACAATATCTGTGCATGTACCATTTAAAGAATTACACAAAAGAAAAAAAACATAGAAGAATTAATAAATACTACATGAACTGGGGAAAATAGGTCCATCAGAAAATGCATTCAAAATTACATTTTGGTATTTCCTGCCATTTCTGCTAGCACCAGGAAAACTTTAACCATGTTCAGCAATCATATTTTCAAGATTTTCATCAGGAGTTTTCATTTAATTGCATTACCTAAATTAACAAACTATTGTTTGAATTTTTTTTGTAAATTAAACAAATTACTTCCTTTTAGTCTTTTGAAAGAACAACATACAATCCTTATTGACATTGTGATCCTTTTTTCTACCCTTGCCTCATCAAATATTATTTCTGTGATTCAAGAAATTTAAAAAGCCAGACACATTCACTTACCTTACTAAACAAAGCAAGTTCTGTTACCTCTTGATTAAACCAACAATATCCCAAACTTTTGTTATATGTTGTAAAAAATTATCTATGAAGCTGACATTTGACTCAATTTTACAGAATCAGGGAGTTGTCAGAGTTGGAAGGGACCCCTAGAGATCATCTAGTCCAGCTCTCCTGCTAAAGCAAAACTGCCTAGAGCATATTACTCAGGATGGCATCCACGTGGGTCATGAAGGTCTCCAGAGAAGGGGACTCCACAACCTTCCTGGGAAGCCTGTTCCACAGCTCTATCACCCTCATCATAAAGAAGTTTTTCCTCCTACTTGAATGAAACATCCTGTGTTCCATCTCGTACCTATTGCTCCTCCTCCTGTCACTGGGAACCACTGGAAAGAGTCCTTCCCCATCCTCCTTCAACCCACCCTTCAGATACTTGTAAGCATTAATATGGTCATCTTTCAACCTTCTCTTCTCCAGGCTAAAGAGTGCCAGCTCTCTCAGCCTTTCCTCATAAGGGAGATGCTCCAATCCCTTAATCTTTTTGCCCTGTGCTGGACTGTCTCCAGTAGTTCCCTGTCTCTCTTGAACTGGGGAGCCCAGAACTGGATGAGGTATTCCAGCTGTGGCCCCACCAGTGCTGAGTAGAGAGGGAGAATGACCTCCCTCAACCTACTGGCCACACTCTTCCCTATGCAGCCCAGGGTTCAATTTGCCCTCTTGGCAACAAGGGCACATTGCTGGCTCATGGGTAATTTACTATCTACTAGGACCCCCAGATCCTTCTTCTCAGAAGTGCTTCCCAGCAGGTCTGCCTGTACCCTGTATCAGTGCCTGGAATTCTTCCTCCCCAGGCGCAGGACCCTACAGTTGCTCTTGTTGAACCTCACTCATTAGGTTCTTCTCTGCCCAGCTCCCCAGCCTGTCCAGGTTACATTGGATTGTGGCACAGGCCTCTAGGGGGTCAGCCAGTCCTCCCAGTTTGGTATCATCAGTGAACTTACTGAGGATACTCAGTCCCCTCATGAAGGTCATTGATGAACAGGTTAAACACAACTGGAAAATTATTTATCTGAAAAGTGTGAAAATAGTATATCTCCTCCAGAAGTATGCCTTTTTTTACTACCTTAATTAATTAATTTGCTTGAAGATAACTTCAAAACAAGTAACTTTTTGAAAGAAACTTGAAGTTACCTTCTAAGCAAGCAGATGACACACAGACCAAAACCAGTATGTCCCAGTCTTTCCAATGACTATATGTCAAATCTCAAAATCATTGCCTGACATGAAGACATGTGTTCAAGTTTTACAGAGAGATGTTGGGACAGGGACAGTGTCATGGTAAGATTTTGGAACACAAGTTATTTTCTTTTTCCAGTTACTAAAAGGCTAAGAATGAATAATTATCTGCTTCAAATTTTAATTTGGGATTTATTTGGTTTTTTTATCACCCCAAGTATTTCTAACTCTCTAAAGCTGCTTTTAATTTTATCTCTTCAAAAGAGGGAGAAAACAAGGGAGAAAAGGAAGGAATGGAAGGAGAGGAGGAAAGAAAAGCTATTGCCCTTGTAGAAAGAGCATCTCAAAAAGAGGTGGGTGTTCTTAATTTCTGTCTCCAAAGAATAGGAAAAAAAAATAAGATTAAAACCCAAATGAACACTCACACTCATAGGACTTCGTTATGGTTTTTCCTTGTAGAAGGGAAGCAAAGAAAGGAGAACAAAAATCCCATAGCTTCCTACATAGGTGGAAGGAAAATATCAGCTGCTGCCTTCAAAGATTTAGAGATCCGTAAACAGGTGGCTTGATCCAAGTACAGGGCTCCAGGTATGCGCATGTGGCAGGACTTACCTGTTTCCTCTGCTTATCAGACAAGTCTCTGGGGAGAAGGGAGTATGCTGTTCTAGAGAAGATCACCTCTTCAAATAGTATAACACTGAAGGCACGAGTGGTCTTCCTACAGCAAGGGACAAGCACATTTCTCCCTATCTGGACTTCACTGCATGGAAGTGAGGTATGGCCTCAATCTAAGTGACATGAATAAACTTGTTCAACAAAATTAAAACAGTAATGAATCCTGTTACGTTTTCTGCAGAAGTATTTCTTTCTAGTAGCAGATTTCTTACTTTCAGGCTTTATTTCCCATAAGCTTACTTCTTTGCTGTTTTTCTACAGTTACTTCAGTTTAACTTTGTGTAAACCTGTTTAGACTCATAATATATAAAGCTGAACATGTGAGTGCCCTGACTACTGAGCTTCCTAACAGGGGTGGGAACATACAGGGAATAAAAAGTGTATGTTTATTTATCAGTACTTAAGCACAACCAAATGGACTGTATCACATCATTATTCCGATAACAGGATTTGCCATGGACCACTGCCATGTTTCTTTATGAAACATGATAGTAAGTGAGAAATATCGACTGTTTTCAAACTGTTGCAGACGGTGCACCCCTGATTATATTTTGAGTTTATAGGATTAAAAAAATGTAGTGGGAGATAAAGATCCCCAGTGTGTGGCAGTACTAGACTTCATGGCATGTCACTACCACTCACTTTCACTGTGATTATCTCAAACAGGCAGAGATGGGGAGCCAAACTGGGAATCCGTTTTCACTGAGCAGATATCAGTACAACATCTGCCCCATCATGTATTTATGAAAATCTCCCTGCTGTTCCAGGAATCACTTGAGCATGAAATAGCTGAGTTCCAATAAGTTAGAATTTCTGGCATAACTGATGCTGCAGTAAAACACTTCTGCAGAAACTTGGTAAAGATTATTCTAGCATGAGGAAGTGAGCAAAATCAGTAGCTTTTTTTGGTGCGATTTCTAACATATCTTAAATATTCCCAGCAGTATATCTGAGAAATCTAAAAAGTACTTCTTAAAGGATGTGATGTTTTCTAGATATCCTGTTTATATTTTTCTAAAAATCCTGCACTTTCACTTAGGTAATTCAAAGTTTGAATCAAAACTGCTGCCCTATTTAACCACTGGCAAGAGAGAAAAGAAGCACCTAAAATACTTTTCATTCCTAGATCGCCTTAGGTTGAAATAACTCTGAAACTCAGTTCTGGTAGTTTATATATCACCCCTATTTACCAGGCAGTAAGAATCATAGAATCATAGAATGGTTTGAGATGGAAGGGACTTTAAAGTTCATCTTGTTCCAACTGCCCTGCCTGAATGCACTGGGCACTTCTAACTGAAGGGGTTCCATTAGTAGGGACTAACAAGTATACTTCTGTCTTAATGCTTGGGTTTATACAACTAATACAAATGAAAATACTAGTCAAATTTTTATACTACATCTGCTCAGTAGTACCAAGTAGAAAACATTATTTTCTCATTAGCATTTTTCTTTCTAAATACATGAGGTCTACAGGGATTCAAATTAAGCTTTTTCTTCAAGAAAGATAGCTTCCCACAGAAAACTCATTTATTTGTTTGTTTGTTTGTTTGTTTGTTTGTTTAACTAAAAATCATCTTCTTAACTTGATAACATTGGATATAATAGTTTGATTGTCCTAATCCTCTAAGAAATTCAGGTCCCATTCAAGTCTGCTAAATAGTTTTGACCAGAAAATGAAAAGGAAGAGCAGAGGGTCCTACGCTCAGCTGCTTCCAGAAGCCAAATGTCCAACATGACTGCAGCCAGCTGCAGTCCCAGTGTCATCCTGGCTTCTCCCTTGGTCCTCCTGGAGCATGATACCACTGGTCCCACCAAGACACATTACCTCTTTGACAAGCAAGATATTTGAAAAATGATACTTGAGGAAGAACTGGAAGCTATAAGCCCTTACAACAACAGAGACAGGATTGGTAGGACTCGGAGCCCTCTTTTTTATGTAAAAAGTGTGTTTGCGCTCATTTGGGTCTGTGCCAAGAAATAAATCCTGTCTTTCTGGCAGAGCTGATTCTTGTCTTTATGAAAGCACCGGTATGCTTGTCCCCAGCAGATGCCTAAGCAGAAAGCCTCTGGAGTAATTTTCAAGATCTTGTCTGATTCAATGAAAGGAACTGCAGTGCAGCAGGATATTGATGGAGATCTCCTCCAATACTTATATATTCTGACAAATGGAATAGTTTCCTCAGCAGCAGAAGTGATTGGTTTAATGTCTCTGAATATTACAGAAACCCACAATAGTGGGTTTGTTGACTTGCAAAGTCCAGAAATGTTGCTTATACAATGTAGCAAATAAAGTCCTAAGAACATCCAATGTCTGAAAGCTGAAGTGGGAGTAATCCAACTCTGAATTAAAATATAAATTTCTACTAGAATTGCTATTAAACACAAGAATTACTTATCTCTGTCAGTTTTGTTGGAACTTGGAGTAGTTAGACTGTGATTATATATAATTCAAAAATGTACACTTAAATTGAGGGTTTGGTAAAATTCTATGGGCTGAGCAGACAGATACAAAACTGGAAAATATTTTTTGCATTATTAATGTTGCATTATTTAGTTACTTGACATGGTATAAACTGTGCTGTTAAGGGCTTCTTCTGGTGAGATAAGAACAACAGATGTGGAACTAGAGCCTCCTACTCCACTGGTAGATTATTTCAGCTGTATTTATTCCATGCATTCAGAACTCTCTTGCCTCAAACCTTCTGTTGTCACCCATGTGCCAAAAAGCTCTAAGCCTTTTGCTCTACTGAGCTTTGGAAAAAACAGAGTCAGAATTTTGACTCCAGAAACTGTTTACTGTACAGATCCATTTTACTGACATTTCTATACCTATTCTATTCTATTCTATTCTATTCTATTCTATTCTATTCTATTCTATTCTATTCTATTCTATTCTATTCTATTCTATTAATGGTTGATGGTTTGACTAGATGATCTTAAAGATCAGTTCTATGATTCTATTCTAATATTATTTATATAGTATGTTTATTATATTATATGTTAGGTTTTTGCATGTGAAAGATAGGGACTTTCCAGTCCTAAAATTTGACATTCACTGTTGCTCTCCCACTACATTCATTCTCAGAGGATGACCAACTGAGCTGGGGATTTTATGTTTCTCTTATGCAATCCAGTTTCTACATCTTAAAATCTTTTAAGTACCACAGATCACTTTTTACAAAGGAAAGAATAGCATATCACCAGCATCTTTACAAACATTAGCATCTTCTCTGAGATGCTGATGCAGTAGTTGTAAAGCTGGGGAGATAACTTAGAAACCTGAGGATAAAAAATTTGTTTCTAAAATAGCCATCATCTCCAACTGAATGATGCACCTTTCCCCAGCACTGGTGCCTTGGCTGAATTCCAGCTGGAACTATGCCCATCAGTGGCATTTTCTGTTTTATTCCAGTCTCCTGAGATATCCGTCACCCTGATAAAAGTTTTGTCATCTACTTGTAGGTCACACTTTGTAGTATTTTGTGTAACTTCCATACACTTAACACACATAATTTGTAAACTCTATGTGGAAATAAAATTCTATGGCAAAACATATCATTATGATAATTTAATCCAGACAGATCTAAAAATTTTATAGACAGTAAACCTCCTTACATGATACCTTGCAAATATTTGCATTGCCATCTCATCACAAATAGGCAGCAAATACTTGGCGTGCAAGTAGCAAATACCTACTGCAATTCCATTTCTATGCTTTACTCTGCAATGGCAATGGTGTTTCTCTGCTTTTCAAATAAGAACACAAACATGTAGAACATCTGGCTGTTTAGTGGGATGAAAAAGACAGTGTTTTCAAAATGTATGCTAGATGTTATTCCATATGCCAGGAATACTATGACAGGTCCCCTTGAAACGTAATTTCAATCATATACGCCTATGCTCTCAAAAACTACACTGCAAACACTAGACAGCATCACTCAGTGGGTCTGGTTCCCTGTGGTACATATAAAGTCCAATTTTCTGATTGAAGAATTAAGAATGCATTTTGCTCATCATTTCTGTAATTTATTTTACTTAAAGAGATCTGAGGAGTACTGTATGTACCTGTTTGCTTATTAACAGGAATGTTTACAAAATTCTTGTTAGACAATAAGCACAGCCAAATCAACAAGGGGTTTCATGAATGAAAACAGGGCCATAATTTAGAAAAAAATTAGACTGCTCAGTGTCAGGGATAATCTTATTTAGTACAGGAGAATATAGGTGTTAAAAACTGCATGCGGGAAGAGCAAATGGAAAAAAGACCTTTTGTTTAGAGTTAACACATACTAAACACAGAAATCACTGAATGAGAATGAGTCCGGAACTCTACAAACCCATATTTCAGAACACGAGTGCATTTTAAAGGAAATTTCTTTTTTAAAGCCTTCCATAGTGGATGGGTAACAAGCTCAAAAGACTGAAAATTATCAATCTATCTATGAAAACTACTTGCATTATATTATTTGATCTATGTATTTCTAATGTTTCTCTATGCCTTAACTATATTTTCAGAAAAGTTCTCTTATTTAGATATATTTCCTATACCTAGAGCTCTCATAGAAGCTGTGGGTCCTGAGTATGGCATGCTGTTTCTAAAGTGCCTTTCCTCACGCTTGAGACCGTTTCTGAAGTCTGTTGAAATCTTCCACTAAAATCCAGAAACATTTTCTCACAACATACACTGCAAATGAAGTATATAGGCTTTACAAAGCCTGCTTTCAGAATAAGTGTGGAATGAATTCACTACCAAGAGACACAATTAAGACTTACACAAGGAAAATGGAAATCTTCAGCAGCAAACCTTTCTCCAAAGGCTGAAACAGCTTTTTTAAGGAATAGGTTAACGCAGGCACTCTTCAGGTAAGGAACTCCACTGACTAGGTATAGTGAAAATATTCATTATAGCACGAGTGTCTAAAAATGAAAATAAATAATGCTAGATACAGTCCTTCCCTTGGGCAGTTTCGGCTGTTCATTGAAATTGCCCCAGTAATAAGTAATTTATATCACATAGTTTAGGACGTAAAAATCTAACAGGGTGTAAAAAGGGAGAGATAAGCAAATTCAGCAGTCATTTCTTCCTAATCAGAAGCTTTTGCTCCTGTCTTCAAGAAAGGGTCATTTGTGTCCTAGTCCATTTACTCAGCAGTGAGGCAGGCACTAGTAGTTCTTATACAAGTTTGCCAAGAAATAACAAGTCCCAGATTAATAAGCCACAAATATGGTTATGGTAAGTTTTGTCAAGAGGCCCTAATTGAACATTTGCAAATGAACAGTAAATTCTGTGAACTAGTAATGGGATTGTAATACAGTCTTCCACTAAGGGATATTATGTTGGTGTACATTGTCACCCGTGCATATTTGATCAAGGTGCAAAAATAGGCACCTTGTTTACATACCAAATGCTGCCACACAGAAAGTAGCTTACAGCATCCTTTTGACACCTATGAATTGGTTTTTGGTCCCCTACCTCCACTGTACACAAGTGCCCTACCAGTGTTTCTTGGTTTTTAGTTTCTCTCACCCCTTTTTATTTCCTTTTGGACAACTCCTTAGCAAAGGCATCTGTTCTGTTGCTACTAAAAACTTGGAGAGAACTGTCAAGGTTTCATTTTTCCTCCTCCTTGGTACTATTTTTACCCTTCTGGTATGTGAAACCTGCTGGATGGAAGCTGAGCCCTTCCCTCTGACTCTCCTTACTAGCTCCATTACATCTTCTTCTGCCACAGAAGACAACTTATATTTGTTTGCCTTACAAAGTAGAAGTGGGAAGCACCAAGGTTGTACTGTGCACGTCAGGTATTTTTGTGGCAGAAAATGGTCTTTATCGTCCCTCTATCATAGTCTAAAAGAAGTGTTGCCTCCTGCCTTTCCTCTTTATAATCAGTGCATTGTTTACAGACAGGTGAAGCCTCTTATAGGAAAAAAGCTGGAAAAAAATCCCAAATTTTCACAGTAGCCATTTTTGAGAACTTCCTATAATTACACCCACATATATTTTTCCACAGAAACAACACTGTCGCTGCTAAAAAATGTTACCCAATCATAGGGGAAATGACATGTGGCCTCAGAAACAAGAGGAAAGGGGTTTATAAATTCAGCCAGAAGAGCAGAGATAAGTCATAAACCAATCTTTGAAATGGTTAAGACTGCTTATGGATTGGCTGCTAATGGATTGCAAACTCTAGAGAAACTCATAAGGAAAACCTTTCCATGTAAAATGGAGAATATCTATGTATACCAACCATTTATGTAAGATAATTACCAGTGTAATTTTGTTAATTGGTACCAATGTACCAATTCCTTGATGGCACTGCCATAAAAACAAAATGCTATTTTTACATGTAGAGAATCTGCCAACTATACTATTTCTATCTGATGAAAGACTATACATACAGCTTACTGAAAATCACTTGAAGGAACTTAAAAGCAGAGTAATAACAAAATTGCTAGAGGGAAGAACTGCTGAAAACATGAGAATATAGAGGAAAGATAGCATAAGAAATCATGTAAAACTACTTTAACCGGCTTCTTTGAAAAGCACACATGGCATAAAGCCAGTAATAGTAACAACAGGAACAACAAAAAAAAAATGAACCCTTTACAATTATTCATTAAGACAGAAAAAAAGCATTTTTCCTCCTGCTATTACAGAAACCTTATCTCTGCATATGCAAAGCATCATTTCAAATTGCTGTACTTCAACAAGCAGCCAAAATCTATTCACATGGTCAGTTTGCCATTATGTTTCAGTGCTGTGGAAATGATCTTGGGGTTGTAACTCAGAGACCAGTTGGTCTGTTTTAAATACCAACCTGAGTGAAACAAGAAAATTAGGTATTTGGGAACCACAAGATTATTTTTGAGGAATTAGTTGGAAATGCCACGATAAATGTTTTGTGCTATTCTCTAGTTACTGTGTACCAATACTCGGAAGTTAACCAACCAGATTGTGGAGTACAGTTACTCCATAACACAAAAGGGAAACATCCAGATTCTCCATCGACTTTGCCGGTTTGTGATCCCCCAGGATCCATTCTCAGGCAAATAAGATTTCTGAGTCCATTTTTTTTTTTCTCACACTGTCCTTTCTCTCTCCAAGAGAGGCCTAAAGAATTGCTACAGCTCACGAGTATTTTCTTGCAGAAAACTGGAAATAGTGAATGGATAAATTGCTGAATTGATACTTTTCTCCAGCACACTTTCAGTCTTGTGGGACAGAAAGGCTGAAGAAGTTTGATGGGGTTGGTTATAGTTCCCTCTTTCTGTTATATTGGATGTGAACTTCACTCATTGCCTGTCCCTCTGCTAGAAACAACCTCCTACTAGCAGGACTTTCACATGAAAACTGCCAGCCAGGAACTTGCTGGAGGCTCAGATATAGGTATGTCTGAGGTGAAGCTCTGGCCTACCACCAAGAAAGAGTCTGGTTCCCCAGACTGTGTGAAATTGGAATAAACGGTAGAATGGAGCAGATATATTTGGAAGAAGTCAATACTAGATCCAGAAGTTATATATACCTACAATTTCTGTAACTTGTTTGAATTCCCCATCTAAATTTTATGTAGTAATTTGGCTGCTATCTTTTGTCTAATTAGAACTAAATATAGACTGTACTTTAACTCTACTAATTCCCTTACTGTCATTATCTCAAGTTTGCAGAGGTATTCAGTAACGTCAACCCTGCTGCCCTTTACATAAGGTTCATTTCTTTTCCAAGTACAAATACAGGCTGAGGATTCAAGGGGTGATTTAGGTAGCGCTACATAAGAATGACTTGAATTAAAAGATAGGCAAGAGACTTCTTAATTTGCACTGTAATTTCTTTCTTCTTTTGTATTATCATTGCTTTTCCATCTCTCCTTTAATAAGATGTCTCTCCCTTGTCCCTGGACTCTGTTGACTTGCAAGGACCTTTGCATCTATCTTTATCTTGTCCTATTTTTAGTGCACATCTGTTCCTGTTTTGACCTCAATTCTGTCTCATCTGGGGCTTCATTTTTCTATGTCTCCCTATTGCCAGATCTTTTCACAGCTGTCAGATCCCTGCTTTCTAACAGATCCATAATCTTTCTGTTGGTGGTCAATGCCTGGACTCCCTGCTCTGGTGTGCTGCCTCCTAGGAGAAAGCAGCTCTCCAGGAAGCCCCTGCTCAGCAGCTCCACCTTCGTCACTCAACTCCCTACTTCCAAACACTGCAGTGTAGGCAAGTTACAAACATTGCAACTTTTCTCCCTGCAATTCTTTTGTATTTTTCTGATACCTAAAAACTTTCCCCAACAACAGTGAATTAAACCTGTTGGCCTTTATAAGCACAACAATAAATTCCAAGTTTGTACATTTTATGGGCTGCATTTCATTTTCCTTTACATGAGTAATTATTAAATTTGGGGTTTTCTGCCTCATTTCTTCCTTCTTATGTAACATCTTCATTCATTGGTATAGTTACCAATTTAATTCTTTTCATTACTCCATTCCCTCTTTCGCTACATTTTCTTTTTTTCCCTTCCAGGCTTGAGTTTTGGTATTGGGGTTTTTTTTTGGTGTGTGCACAGTTAAGATTTTTGCTATCCCTCAGCTTTCTGACATCTCTGGAGACTTCAGTCTGAGAGTCACCACATCAGATTAAATGGGAAACATTATACAGCCATTGTTACAGGGTGGGTGGGCTCTGGATCTGGACCTGGGCTGGCTGCTCTCCCCGACTGCTTAGTTGGCCCTGAGGCACCAGGGATGGGGATGACCTAGGCAAAGCCTGTGTCAAGACTCCACATCCAAACCCCTCCTGGCAGCAGAATCAGGAGCGGGAATGAGAGATGGAGGTGGAGGGGATCTTTACTGCTTTACTTGGCCACAGGAACATGTTTGCAGATGAAAGTGTTTGTCTTCATCTCCTCTGGTGCTTTTACTAATGCACCTAGTGTTGCTCTAAATCACAGTAGTGCCAACGCAAGCACTGGTGGATGCTGACAGGCCATGATGTCTCCTGGCACCTGGCCCTAGCAGCACGCTCCAGTGACTGTGAGTAAAGCAAAGTCCTTTGCCTCCTCTCCTTATCATTGCTGAGACCTCTAATGCTGTTGCACAATTTGTAAAAATAGACTAAAAAAGAAAAGTGTCCTGGTTGTGCAAAGAATCAGCTAGCATAAATATTTTTATTGTTTAGCTGATGTGTGCTATACTTTTGTTCCAGTCAAGTATTTGTGCATTTTTAGTGTTATAAAACAGTGCCGTTGTAAAAGATCATATTAGCATTTAAATGAGACACAATAATATTTTTACAAATTTAATTTAAAAAAATTACTCTGTACTAGATGCATATTATACAAAGGCCACATACACTTTTAGGAAATTCAGATTAATAGTCAACATGTCAATGCTAGAAATGTCTGATTCTAATTGCATGCAATATTGTAGGAGAGAGATGTGCAATGCAAAAAGGGCTCAACCAAAATGTTAAAAACTACCCCTTTTGCTTTTCCTCCCTCTTATGGCACAAAGAGAATTTCATTAACATCCTTAGTGTCTCTTCAAAATTCAATTCAAACACAAACTACACTATCAAAGGATTGAACATCAGACAGAAAAGTAATTTGGGATGCCTGAGCTATCTCTACAAATACATTAATTTAACTCTAATGGGTCCATATGAAAAAAGATACCCAATGCAGTTAAAAGGATTTTACCTGCTTTTAAGAGAGAACAATAAAGTTATTAGGAATTCTGTTTAACCTTAATGCTATCTTGCAATTGTTGAGTATGATCTTGTAACTTGATAAATACAGCAAATTACACAGTATTTTGTGAGTAGATTTCTGTGTGACATTTTTCAGTGGTATTTTCTCTGTAAAGAAAGTTTTCTCTTTATCTTACAGAGACAGAATCTTTCAGGATCTGAAATTTTTCAGGTTCTCTCAAATTTCACACAAGAGTGTCATTTTCAGGCTTTGTATTTTTTTTTTTCTTTGTTATGAAAATTCTATACATTAGATTTCAAGCAAACCTGATAGCATTTCCTATAAAGGTAATTTCTTTGCTGCAATATACTGCATCTCTGTGTTGAAGACTATAAACCAGGTTTCAGCATTAATTATCATGTGCCCAGGGTTGGTGTTTCAATTCAGTAAATGCAGGATGGTAATCAGCTAAATGATAAAGAAGAAAAGGAACATAAATAGCTGTTTCTTTCAAAATCCCTTTACGGGTTGCAATAAAGCAGACCCTCCCACATGCAGCACAGTAAATGAACAGCTCACTATCACCCATCAACTTTTCTGGTTTTGTATAGATGCTCTATTCTGAGCACATTAAAGCAATGTTGATAAGAGTAAAATGGTTTATTTTTTTAGTTTAGATTTCAAAGAAGTGTTCTTAAGAAGGAAGGTATGTCTAAGGAGCAGTACCTTATCACAGCATTCTTATTAGCATTTCTTCAAAGATACTTTCTACTTGGTCCCAGCTACAAAGACAAAATCTGCATTTGAATACAGATATTCAAAATGAAGCTGAAAATTGTCAGTCTTATGGAAAAGATGGACATAGGCCATAAAACCGAATTGAAGTGAAAGGAAAAAGATAGTAAAAGTGCACAGATAAGCAGCTCTTGTGTGTTAGATATGAAATCGGAAAAAAAAACTGCCTATGTTTTAGAAGCGTTATGCTGATCACAAAAAAACAAATGTAAATTTCACCAATTGCCACTACTGTTAATGCCAAAATGGTCCCTTAATTTATGGAACTATTGAGTTTTTCAGGGTCTTTAAGTAATTACTGCCAAGACCGCTGAAATATAGGTTTTAATTTAGCTGTATCTATGTGATGAGAACCTGTTCCTTCACAAAAATATTTAACAAATCCAGAAAGGACAATTATGCAGTCTCTATGAGCCAATTTTTCTTCATAAATGCAGGCAATTAGGGTTCATATCTCACTGTCCTTATTTTATTCTACACAGTTTAGTTGTGCCAAATATGTATATAAAAATAAATATTAATCACAGCTTTTGAAATAATGGTTTAGAATAGGACTTAGAGAGGGTCGTGACAGTGAATTTCATAGCCAAAACTACACTGATTAAACATTACTTCTTAACTGTTTTGTATTTTAAACCTCTACATTTAATCCATTATTTATACATTCTGAGGAAAAAAAAGTAGGAACTCTTGAATAACATTTATATATTATTCTTTATTTTATACTCCCCACAGAAAAAAACATTTAAGAAGCAGTTAAGGCCAAGTGACCCTAACAGTAGCTGAAAGATAAAAAAGAACTATAAAAAAACTAATTGCTGCCAAAATAGATTGTAAAAAAAAATAATTAGGATCTTTGTGCTCGGTGCTACAGCTAAATTAAAAAGAAAGAGTTTTGCCAGAGTTCTGTTTTTATATTTAGCCACATAAAGATGTAATATAGTAAAGTTGACTTTTTTCGACCTTATTCAGACAAAAGTACCAAGATGTTTTACTTGTTCCATACAGCTTGTACAGAAAGCAACCACACTCATTCACTCCTGAAAGATGTGTAAAAATTGTACTTCATTGATCTTTATTTCCACCCCAAATGGACATGTAACTGCCTTAAACATTTTTTGAACAAACACCCAATCTAACAAAGTGAGTTTTGTTTTATATGACATTTTGATATTGTATTATTATTCACCACAAAATATAGTAGAAAGTATCTTAAAATCTTAGCCCTCTCTTTTGACTATTTGTGATTTCATGGAGCTATAGTAAATCTTTTCTTCTGTGTTTCCTATGAATTTGAAGCCATAAAATGATGTAGTGGTTCAAATTTCTTCTCTTTCTGTTAGCTCTCGGATTTTTTTACCATACTATGAAACTGCCTCAAACAGAACACCTCTGACTGTCGTCTTTCTGTCTGGACCTTTCATAAAGCTGATGCTTCCATGTTGCAATCTTCTAAGATGGGTTTTCACTACAAAAACACAGCATGCAAGCCCTGTGACTTATTCTTAACATTAATTGGGGCCTTTCTCAT
Organism: Jacana jacana; assembly: GCA_013400555.1. Classification (NCBI taxonomy): domain Eukaryota; kingdom Metazoa; phylum Chordata; class Aves; order Charadriiformes; family Jacanidae; genus Jacana; species Jacana jacana. Next base: position 38,413 of record VZTM01013031.1, read on the forward strand.
ATATTACTCATTAACAGACTAACTCATCAAATTAACAACAGAAAAGAAGGTGTTACATTATGTATGAACATGACTATTTCAGCGTATATCTTCCAGAAAGATAACTGATTTCAATGACAGCTCATACCATTTGTTAGCATCCTCGTGACTTCATTCGTAACCTTCCTCAGTTATAAATTACTATCCTCAGGCATGATAACTTATTGTAATTTAAACGTATCAATGCAGTCTAATCTCTCCAGAACATAATACTGGCTTCACTTGAAATACCTGCAAAGATAGCTATTCTCATTTGCCTGTAGTGAAAAATCAATACAGAAATTTGGTTCCTTCTCTGCTTAACTGACTAGTAATAGCCAGAGATTTATTTTACAGAAATATACATTTAATTATTTCCCCCCCACCCAACGTTGTTTACTTCTTTGTAAAATTCCCTTTTTAGTCCCTCAAATTTGTTACACATTGTGTTTGTTCCAGGTAATGTTCCCATGGACAGTCATTCTCTTTTCCTTTTTTAAAGATGTCATTTTGGTTCACTTAAAGTCTTTAAGGACTTCATGTCATTATTTTGTGAAATTTGTCTTCTGGCCTTTCTCTCCCCTTCTGCCAGGGTTAAATTTGGTTCTTGTAGAAAAAACATTAAAGCATTAGAGTTAAAACATATGTTTTCAAAATAATTTTGAAAGAAAACATTTCAGATAGAGTACAAAAAAAAAAAAAATGTTAAAACCAAATTTTTCAAATTTAATCTGTTGAAACATTAGCAAGAAATTAGTGAAGAATTCTAAAGTTCTAAATAAAATTTGCCACTGTAAGTTAAAGTATCATTTATGCCTGATCTTGAAATGATCACTGAGCATGTCCAGGACTTCACCATTAATGGTGAAGGACATCATAATGGTGAGGACATCACCATTAATGAGGAAGTGATCAGTGACCTGCTATGCCGCCTAGATGCACACAAGTCTATGGGACCAGATGGGTTACACCCAAGAGTACTGAAAGAGATGGCAGACGTGCTGGCCAAGCCTCTCTCCATCATCTTCCTTAAATCGTGGCTGACTGGAGAGGTCCCCAT
>VZTM01013032.1:0-12628 GCA_013400555.1 Jacana jacana
GACTGAAGGGCCTCTGAGTAAGCACAGACAAACTCTTTTGGACATGTCTGTGCATACAGGAGGTATTGTCGCTTTGCTTTATAGCCATAATGTATATATATGATAATGTACAGAAAAACTAGCAAGAAGCAGAAGTAAGCAGAAAGTGTAATCAACTCAGAATCCATTCGTTGAAAAAACAAAAAAAAGTTATGCTATGATTTAGTTTTTGTAGAGTATGTAAGTGATAAGGACATTAAAATATGTATGTGAATGAGAATGCTAACACCAGAAGTAACTAGAAAGTGGTCTATGTGCTTTTCTGGACATTTTTAGATACATATTGAAGGTTAAACAATTGTTAAGAAAAAACAATTGGGGCTCTAGGCTATACATTCTAAACTATGTCCAGTATTACAGAAAAATATAACTGTTTCCCAACTGGTGTACATCAACAGCTCAGTTTTCACCATTTCCTCTCATGCTCACAAAAGGAGTTAAGATCTGTTCTAATAAATACTCTCTTTTAACAGCAATGTCAAATGAATATACATACACATGTACGGCACGGTTGCCCTGTTAAGACACTAAAGATAAAACTCCAGTAGTCCACTTCTGATATCATCAAGTCACAGTATGTAGCTAATTTCTAGTTAATTAAATATGCAGCAAAAAACTAATTCAGTGCATAAAACCCTTATCCTCTTTGAGCTGCATTTCTCCTTAAGACCTGAACTTTCCCTCCAAAACAAACACAACAAAAAGGAAACATTTGAAAAGGATGAGAAGGACAAAAAGCTACTGAATATCCAAGCCTGGTCCTATGTATCTTTTTATATATATATTCATAGTAATTTATTCCTTTCCCCTTCAGAGACACAGCTTATTAAATTAAGTCTAAAATGTGCAGTACTTAATTTAGTAGGCATTACATTTCCAGTGTTCTTAACCAGTGATCACAGTGCTATGCATCTCCCATCTTCTACACTCTGGACCCTGGCTGTGTGATGGACACTGAGCTCAGATTAGAAAAAAATACACAAACAACTTTAATATCTATTTAAAATATTTATGAATATGTGTTTATATCATAAAATCTGCTCTGACTCATATATATAGGGTAACTTATTTTACAATTTTTTGCAGTTGAAGAAAACCACAATTTAAACTTAATTTTGAAGACTGAGTATGTATTTAATAATACACCTAACATATAGAATCATAGAACCATAGAATCATTCAGCTTGGAAAGGAGCTTTAAGACCATCAAGTCCAACCATACACATAGCACTGCAAAGTATACCACTAACCCATGTCCTTAAGGGCCATATCTACATGTCTTTTATATAACTCCAGGGTCGGTGATTCCCATCACTTGCCTGGGCGACCTGTTCCAATTCTTCACAACCCTAGTGGTGAAGGAGTTCTTCCTAATATCCAATCTAAACCTCCCCTGGCACAACTTGAGACCTTCTACCTCCATCCCCTACCTCCACTGATATGGCTAGGGGGCTGCTTGCAGGGACATTTCAGATTTGCTCCAGTGTACTCAGCACATTGTGAAGAAGGCTGAAGGATGTCACTACCACACTGCCCTTCAAACACTGCATTGCTACCATCACGTTTATCTCCAGCAAGCCTGGTTTTATCCCTTTCTCCCTTCAAATCTAGTTTTCAGCTATTTCAATAAGCCCTGATAACTCCTGTGCAAAGATCCTTTTTCCCTTCTGAGGCAGGTGTACCCTGTCTGCCACCAGCAGGCCTGGTGTCATGTAAAATGACCCATCAGAAAAATCCCAAAATTCTGCTGGTGATACCAGTCTGAGAGCCAGGTATTGATCTGCTCGCTCTTCCTGTTTATTCCCTCATCATTCTCTGCAACTGCAAGGATAGAAAAGAACTTGTGTTCCTGATCCCAAGGCCCCGGAGCCTCTCTTGATTGCCCTCAGACTTCTTGTTGCAACTTCATGGACAGTAATGTGAGGGTTATACCAGGGTAGGAAGCTTTCTCTTTGCATCTTTAAACCAGGCCCTGAGGAGGCAGCAGACTTCCCTAAGAGGTGGGTCCAGTCTGCATATGGGACCTTACGTTCCCCTGAGGAAATAGACTCTTATGACAATGACCTGTCTGTTTTTTCTTTATGTAGCCTAATGGTTAGCTTCACTCAAGTGAGACCTGTAAGTTCAAGAGAAATAAAGAGAAATGTCCTCGTGGAGTGGAATTGTTGACAGCAGTGGCTTTAATTAGGCTTCACATCAGTTCATGTCATCACTGCTGCTCTTTCTGGCTGTATACAGCTCTCTCAGATGAACTGCAGACAACTGTCTAGTCAGTCTTAAAACCTAAAGTCAACTGTCATTCATTCTTCACAGAGCCATGGATCTCTGGATTGTACCTGACACATAGTTCTGTACTGAGGCTGTCATTATCAATAAGAAAAGTGCTGATAGCTTTTCTTTCATAAAAAAATGTTGCCCTGACGGAACACCCACTTCTCAGTATATCATAAAACAACCTTCTGAGAAAGAGAAAAGACTTCATTACCAGACACAGAAAAAGACTCACAGAAAAAATAAAAAAAAAATAAAAAAAAATAAAAAAAAATAAAAAAATTAATCATCCAGCACTAAAGGAGGAATATGTACCTCAGTTTTAAGATTTCAAATTTAGCACCTTAGTATCAATAAAAATTGGTTTACAATCATGAGACTGCCTATCGACCTTCATATCCTACATAGTACAATAGTCTCTCCCAGAAAAAGTAAAGCATTTGCAGAGTTTTTGATATTTTTTTTCCTGGTCTGTTTTGCATTTTTTGTCTTTCACAGATTATTTTCTTTGTAGGTTGTTGTGTCAAACAAATCACAGTCCCTTCTGTAATTATGTTTCATAACTATTACTAGCTTGATATTTTCACAATATATTAACTTTCAAGATTGAATTTTAAAATGTTATTAATTTTATTATTATTGGATTAGTTCAACTACAATTAATTACCAATGTTAATTTTAAAAGGTTTCAGGAAACGATGATTTATTTTTTCAGTATCAGAATATACCATTCAAATGCTCTACCTCCCCTTGTTACTAAGCTTTGTTGGCAAAACATACCTTGCTTTTAACCAAACATTTGTGCATCTTTCCTTATTGTTTCATTACAAAAAACAAAGAAAAGCCTTGTCTTAAACTTCTGAAATCTAAATGAATTAAAAAAAAAAACAAAACAACAAACAAACCAACAGCCCCCCATTTTTCTAGGGATTAGATTTGTGCTCCTGATTATGCAACCATTTGACTTCATGAATGTTGGCACAGTCTAACTTGAAATCCCGCTAGAGTATTTGGAGTTGAAAACAGAGCCATAAGTCATTCAAAATTTAATTTCCCTTAGATTTACAGTGAAAGCTCAGCTTTGATCTATGACATCTATGTCCCAACAAACTGGCCATTCTTAATGTTATCACGCTTCAGACACATGCTTCCATCACTGAAATATAAGGTACAAGGAGCATTTGGATCACTGATACAGGATCACAATAATGAATTAATAAACTGAAAGTGACAGAGTGTGCTTTGAAGAATGCAATATGATGAACAGACATCAATAAGCATGCTAAGCCTCTGATTCAGCAAACTGCTTCTGTCCCAGCCCTAACTTTGAGCATGCAGTAAGTCCTGTTGATCTGAGCCAGTCTCAGACCTGTCATCACGGGGTGCACTGTGGGGAGCAGGGCACTGCTCCAAAAGCAGGAGCCTGGCACAACTTTGTGCCTTTGTTCCCATGAGTGACAAGTCAGACCTATGCGGTAGTTAGTAGCAACAGATGACCAGGGCGCAGCTAGCCTGGAAAGCTGGGGTTTGTAAGGGAGGATGACCAGGTTTCCTAATACTTTCAAACCCAATGTTACCTTGCCCTTGTGTACATCCTGTGGAGCTAAGTGGCCACCCTCCCTCACCACTCTTCCCTATTCAAATCTCACAGGGTTTATGTGTTTGGTGCTTTTTTTGTTGGTTTTGCTTTGCCCATAAAAGGCAACTTTAGGAATGTGCAGTTACATTGATGAGTCCATCACATATAATAGATCTGTTGCTCATCTCATAGTTATTCATATATTATATTCTACAATGACTAATGAAACAAATCACTGGGGATAGCTGGAGTTATAAAGCAGTAAAGAAAGAAACAGTTTTATGTGCCGATATCCAGTTCTAGGGCATTGAAAGCAAGGCTCTTGTATTTTAGATATATAAAAATTAGGAAAGACACAGCAAAACAAGGCATCATAGTTAACTCTCAGCTTACAAATAAGGGATTGGGGTACAGGGAATTATATAACAAAAATGGGGAAAAAAAAGTCAGAGAACAAGGAGAAGAGTGAAAGGGAGAGAAAGAAGAGAGGATGTGAAGGTAAGGAGAAAGGAAGGAGGGAGGAAGGTCCCTCAATCCCGCTCTCTCCCAAAGCAATGGAGTTTGAAGTTCTAAGCAGACTAGGAAATGCTATATTGTCCCATGACTGGGAAGACTAGATCTACAAGGATGACTGAATCTAGAGTTTCTACTGCCCTGAACAAAAGCCTGGACCTGGAGCTGTGACAGGAGAGGGCTTTTGCCAGCTCCAGGCCAAAGGCTGGCACTCAGCTTACCAACCAAATCACTAACTTCAGGCAAATTCCAGCTATTCTCCTCAACTAATGCCTGCAGCAAGATTTTGAGAAAATTTTATGTATTCTTAATTCTTTAAAAGAGCCCCATAAAGTCTTTCCTAAAATTACTAACTTCCAGTGTTTCCAACATGATATTTTTGTTTTAGAATAAAGCAGCCTGCTTTAATTTACTTTTCAAGTATCTGGTTTCCATCCCTACCTGATATATGTAAGACTATAACTCACTACACCACTGGGACACTCATGAATTCTCATACAGTGAAACAATTTAGCTTAGCTGATGAAAAATCATTAAAACAAGAAATTCTTCAACGATCACAGTACTTCAAATAAATCATAAAACCTACTAAAACAGAACACCAACAACAAATCAAGAAAGTTAAAATTCAGTTTTTGCTTTTTCCTAGAATCATAGAATAGTTTGGATTGGAAAAGACCTTACAGATCATTGAGTTCCACATTTGTTTGTTTTTCCTCAGAAACCAAACAAATTTAACAGGATAGTTGGTAGGAACTTCTTACTTCCTCTCTCCTTTAAAACTAGGGAAAACACTCAAGCAAATTCCCCTGTAAGTAGAAATTTTCAGACACTGGCAACAATTGCTCTATTTTTATGATCACCATCCAAGCAAGTGAAATCAGTAAAAGAATTTAGCTATTTGAGCCATACATTCAATTCTAAACCTAGTTTCAAGTTAAGAAATCACCCATAATATCATTGTGAAGGTTTTGTACTACTTCTTTTCATGAATCCATGTTCATTATATCCTAATGTAGCTTTGAACTTTTTCCAAAGACTTCACATTTCCTTTCAAACTTTGAATAACATTTTGGTATACAAAAGTAATTTTGTCCACTTTTTTTTTAAATGTCATACCAAAGAATAAAATTACGAAGAATCTCATTTTTAAATACTTATGTATGTAAATGTGTGCAGTTCAAATACTAACACTTAAAGAGAACATTAAAAATGGCATCCTCACAATGAATTACCTTTTAGACTGAGCAGAAGAAAGTTATATTGGCTCCTAGACTGTATGCCAATCACAAGCTGAATTATCCTTTTAAGCGCTATTTTTATGGGATTATTTTTATATATAAAAAAGCTAAAGGAATAGTGCTGAATGAAAAAAAAAAAAAAAAACCTACAGTTTTAAAAGCTCATCCTATTGCCATCACTGAAGCAGTAGGAAATTCAGCTGCTAATGAACACCTCTAACCTTAACTATATCTATGAAAAATTTGCTTTGCCTGCCTAAGGAACTGAGAGGAAAAAGTAAGCTTACAGTATAAGTGACATCTTCAAATATATTATAACCAAATGATCTAATTTGGCAAAAGAAAAAAAAAATATGTTATACTCTAATTATGTGGAGAGCGGTTTTGGTTTTGGTTTGGGCCTTTTTTATTTTTCAACAAGGCAGCAGAAAAATGACTCATGTGTCTAATAGTCTAATTTAGCTTTAACCCTCCTTTATTCTGTAACTCCCAGACTAAACCAGCTTGATCATAGCCTTTCTGTAATCATAAATGGAAATTTGCAGAAGCCAGCTACAGACAGCCTTCAGGAATACAATAGCACAGAGCTGGAACTACTTAAAAGCAGCCCTAAACTAAGAAGTGTGGGAAGATGGTGACAGCTCACCAGTCCAGCATCTATGTTTAATCAGAGGAATTGCTTCTGAGGTGTCCCTGGGGCAGGAGGTGTCGTGTCCCATGCCTGTTGGTTCAGTGGCACAGAACATATCTCATTCACAAAGCAAATGGAAGTACCTCATATCTCTTTTTAATCTTACATAATTCCTCTTTTTTAACTTTTATGACTTTTAACTTTACTTTTAATTACACTGGCAACCTCCTTCCTCGGCCCCAAAAGGCAGGGGCTGGCTGATCTCTTATTCATGCAATGAAACTCTGTCATTCCTCTTTCACAGTGTCATTCTGGTTCTTGGTAAGCTTGGATTGCTTTAAAGATCTATGCTTCAACCCACAGCCAGGTCTGACACATTTGCAGGAATTAAACACTACAAAACCTGCAATTTTAATCAGTGGGGGTTTTATAATTAAATATAAATTTCCCAAACATGTTATTCTCATCCCATCATGTGAACACTTTTCAAAATACTGAGTTTTTGAAGGAGCTCCACTTTTCTTATGTCTATACATACAGAGCTATCTTCTAATACACTACTAGAAGAAACTGGCTTCTTCATGCATTTTAGTTAGCCAGTAAAATATTTGATGCGTATGTTTAAATTAAATAAAAATTATCCAAATGAAAAGTAATTTCTGCATGGTACTTTATTTATTAATATTTATTGTCAAATGTCATTTATAGTGTGCTGTCATGTTAACTTTTCTATACGTCACTACATAGCTTTGATTAAAAAAAAAAAAAAAACAACACTAAAGAAAAACTTAGGAGCCTAAGCCTTTTAAAAATTTGCTAGGTCACTGGTGTTGCTGTATAACAAATTACCTCATTTCAAATTACAAGGTGAAGTTAAAAGAAGCAGGAATGTGACGAGGCATTACTGCATCGTACATTTTTCGAACCAGAAACATGGGCAAGGCCTCACTCTCTTGATGGCAAGTTCACAGTATGTTCCCAAAGTATGGAAATTGCCAAAGGGTAAAGCCTACCTGAAAGCACCACTAAAGTAATTGAAACCATAACTGCATTTGCCCAGTGCTCAGCCTGAACTTTTGCATCACTGCAGTATGTGCTATGAAAACAAACCGGGATAGATAATTATTATGTATGGTCTTACCCAAAAGCTCTGGCCTACACTTGATCTGCTCTAATGATGAGGTATGCACAGAAAAGAAACAAAAATGAACTCTGAACAACGTTGTGCTCAGGTAACACATTTGGAGCAGGGAGCCTGTAGGTTATAGTAACCAAGATAATAGCCAGATGGCTTTAGGTACGGAGAAAGTAGAAGAGATTGGTTATAAGACACCAATGAAACAACTGATGCCTTATACTAAACAGCTCTGTTAGAAAGCACTAAAGACCAAAACCAATAGACCTTCATGGAGAACATCCTTGCATGGAGATCCTGTTCTACTTATAAATATGCTTTACATTTGTCCTGGTTTGAGGTAAAACAAACCAATTTTCTGTTCAGTAGTTTTACTTTTTTAGCTGGGTCTCTTCTAACTAACTAAAGTCTGAAATTAACAGCACACTGTTCAGAAACTGTTTCGTGTCATAGTGATAAGACCTGATTATACCAAGGGATGGTATGCAGAGAGGCCCTTGCTTATACTTATTGCTAGAACAACCAAGGTCAGGTAATTCTGTCATTTGCCTGTTGGAGGGTCAGAAGTAAAAAAGCATAGAGGTGTCACACTTGTAGGGAGAAACGGCCAGGAGAGGTGGCCCAAAACTGACCAACTAGGGTATTCCATCCCATCCGCATCATGCTCAGTATAACAGCTGAGGGATCAAAGGGTCAATTTTTCTTCCTTCAATGGCTGACGTCTGAGGATGACCCTGTCTGTTCGTCTGCCTTTGATCCTGATCTAGAATCCAGCTCCTGTTGGTCACCGAGTCCAGCCTGGGACGTTTACTGATGCTGCTGGTGACATGATCGTCATCCTGGGAGCCTGATACGGTTTTGTATAGACTGTATACTTTTTTTTATCCTTTCTTTTATACTTTTTATTTTTCTTTTTTATTGTTTATTATATTATTATTATTTATATTTCATTAAAGTAGTTTAGTGGGTTTTTTTCCTAAACTCCTGAATCTCTTTAATACTTTCCTCTCCTCTCTTTTCCTTAGTGGGGGGAAGGAGGGGTCATCATCTGTCCAATTGGTCAAAACCATGACAACATTATAAGCCACAGATAGGTTTGGTTTTGTTCCTGTCTACATCACCCATGGCAACTAATCTAAAATATTAAGCTCTGGAAGCCTTCATCATATCCTGTGCTTTAGTTTTCTGTTCACATGGCCAGGAGCATACTCAAAGACTTTCCACATTGTGCCTAGGGGAACAGAGATGTACCTGATCCTGTTTTGCAGCCTCCCACCAAGGATCATATAGTCCTGAACAGATCCGAAGCTTTCCAAGGTTTCCACTGTACCTACAGCATTCACCTAGGTAACAGAATTGCCAAAAATCTGTGACTGCTGTGTACTCATGAATGAATCAATTTGTACTTAGGAATTCCTACAATCAATTAAAAAAATCCAGACCAGCTTCTCCAGTGGGGCTTGGTTTAAAGACCTTGTACCTGAAGAACAAATGGCCTTGAGGCATCAGCCCTTCTACTGCGCAACTCTTTTCCTACCCCAGTGTAGCTCAGTCTGTTAAGAATGCTCATTAAGCTCCTACTGTCTGATAGCATATGCACAGCACTCTTTTTACAGTATCATACAAATATTTAAAATGTTTTGACAGGCTGCGTTCTGCGAACACGTAATTGAATATCAAATGACTAAATCACCAGAGTTCTTTAGATGACATTAGAGCTGATATGCTCTATATAGCACACACACGCTCAGATACAGTAAATGGTATCTACAGTTTTTACAATTATGAAGATGGCATTAAGATACTCAATAGAAATCATTGTTTCACTGTTTTGGGAGGGTGAAACTGTAGCGTTATTGCTTTTGGTGTTTTTCTTACTTCTGTCTAAAAACACAGGCATATAAATCTGAATTTGTTAGTAGATACTATAAAAAGCCAGCGGCAGGTAAAAAATACTACTTGCCTCCCAGCTTACAAGAGATACAATATATTGATTTATCTATTTACCATGGTAAGGCAGAAGAAAAGGTACATTATTGACCTTTCTCACCTTTGATCTTTCTCTAAATTACTGAAACACTTAACACTGCATGTTTTGTTGCTGTTGTAGAAAATAATCCAAACTGAAACGGAACAGTCAGCCTCAGAGGTCTGTTCTCCCATCCATGTATGCACATACCTTCTATTAGCATTAATGAGAATTATCCATGCATATGGATGAGAGATCAGACCCCTTAATTTGTTTAGATTAGACCAATTTTAATCAGTATGAGCTAATGCATAATCTTGTAGCATGGTGGTGTGGTTGGTGCGTCAACATGTTTGAAGTTTTCACTTTACATTCCAGAAGCGCCTGTGTAGGCTGAGGATTTTGAAACAGAAGAATGTAAAAATATTAGTCACGACTATTATTCCCAGGGTACTTGTCCACCGGTGAGGAGAAAACAAACTGTAGTGACACTGACTGACCTCGTGAAAACAAACCAAGACAACAAGCCAGAGAGCGACAACTGAATGCCAGAAGCACGATTTTGCATTGAATCCCTATCATTAAAAAAAATCCTACAGCCGTCACTGAGGTTTGTTGTAATAAATCATTGCTCGTGTTTATTAAACACAGGTCAGTAAACTTATATTTCTAGTGAAGCTTCAAAATTTGCATTACCTCCTAACCTCATAGCAACCCCACACTAAGCTCAGTAAACATGTTTACTCAAACAAAACAAGCATCAAGAAAAAACATTTAAATGCATTACACAAATAACACAAAAACACACCATACAAGGTGAAACCAAAGACCTGCTGAGGGAAAAAACTTATGCTACTCTGACCTTTATCTGAAAATGTGTTTCATTCTCAAAACCAAAACCCCACTTTTATGTCAGACACACTATCTTCCACTGCTTCTTTTTTTCCTGGTAATCATATTCCTCACTCACTTCCATCAGTCCCACTCAAGAGGATCAGACTTCTTTTGAGATGCATAACTGTGAAGATGTAGAATCTCAAAAATATAGAATCACTTAGGCTGGAAAAGACCCTTAAGAAGATCAAGTCCAACCATATATCTATCACTTCAAATTCCACCACTAAACCACGTACCTAAACACTACATCTACATACCTTTTACACACCTTCGGGGATGGTGACTCTACTTGTCTTGGCAGCCTGTTCCAAAGCTTGACAACCCTTTCACTGCATACATTTTTCCAAATATCCAAGCTAAACCTCCCCTGGTGCAACTTAAGGCCTCTGTCCTCTTTTCAGGTAGTTGTAGAGAGTGACAAGATCTCCCCTCAGCTTTCTTTTCTCCAGGCTAAACAACCCCAGTTCCCTTAGTTATTTTATTTACTTTATACTTTACTTATATTTATTTATATATTCCCTTATATATAAAGACTTGGGCTCTAGCCCCCTCACTAGGTTTGTTGCCCTTCTCTGAACATGCACCAGCACCTTAATGTCTTTCTTGTATTGAGGGGCCCAAAACTGAACACTGTACTCAAGGTGTGGTTTCACCAGTGCTGAGCACAGGGCAATGATTACTTCCATACTCCTGCTGGTCACACTGTTCCTGATACAAACTAGGATGATATTGGCCATCTGGGCCACCTGGACACACTGCTACCTTATATTCAGCCAGCTGTTGGAACAGTACAAGAGATACATTGTCTGAGTCCACAAATAAAAAAAACATACAGATAGATAGATGTAGAAACTTTTTTTTTCCACTGAATACTTAAGGCATCTGCCGAAGTTGAAGACACGTATCTGTGGGTAAAGGACAAGAATTTATACCTGCAAAAACATACCTATAAAAGAGACCAGTAGTGCAGACCCATTTGGAAGATGACGGTTCATAGCTGTGATTAGGCCTTTTTTTAAATAAGGTTGCACATTATTGAATATTCAAACCATCTATTTGACAAATGTATATTTCAGTTTTTAAAACAGCTTTCAGCTATTCTGTTGTGCTTCCTGAGGTTCTACGTGAAGCCATGAGTAACTTGTACAGATTATTTTAAATAAAGGTCTATATAACCTTGTAGTACACCCCACAATTATCCAGTATGAAACCTACAGGCACCTAAAAATGTATTAAAAGTCTAAAAAGAGTTCTAAAAATATCCTTATGTTACTGCTTTTCTGTCCTGTTCCCACAAAGTACAAAGAGCTTTTCCTACTGAATTCTACACAAGGCCAGCAGGATCTAAGGAGTAGCTGACACAGTTACACAATGCATCAGTTTCAAGACATGATATTTTTAGCCCATCGAGTTATGGAAAAGTCAGCTGTCCACCTGGAAATCTGGATTCTTCCATTCCACTATGCTAAAAATATCTCAGTGGGAAAGGGGCGAGAAATAAATGGAATAAGCACACATGTAGGTATACAGTCTATACTGTGTATATACTAAATGCCACAAACTTGGGAAATTTGCAATTTAAGATGCATTCTTAGGAGAATCTATGAAAGAAATCACAAGCATGTGACAAAAGGCACATTACAAAAGCAATTTATTATGTGGATTTCACAGGAAGGTGCATTTTCCTCATATATATGCAATTTTGTGTATGTATGTATTTATTTATTAATTCCAAATAGACTATTCGATCAAAATTTTAATAAGCAAGATTAGAAAGAAAAGTACAGGACTGAGGCATCTTTTTCATCCTTGCAAAATCTGACTGTTTTTTAAGGCAGAAAACTCATGCGTCAGACTTTTTAATGTGAAAATATTTTACGTAAAGCCAATATTAGATTTACATTAAAGCTTAAATACAAGTAATAAGATAAATTCTTCTGAGAACTTCTTCAGACTAACTTGCTTAAAAGTGTGCAGAGCGTGGAAATAGAAAAGAACAACTGGATAGTGGAGTTGAGTATTTACATCAGAGATAACACTTGGTGAATTATTAGCACAATATTATTGTTACAGATGTTTTCCACAATTTATAAAAGTATTTTAAAAATCCATTGTTAATGGAGTTGTATAAGGGAATCATACTTTACTGCTACCTAAATTAATGTAATATTTATAGGATAAGAACATATTTGCGTGAGTCTGAGAGATAAACACGCTGTAGTGTTTACTTACTAAAATGACTCCATAGCTTATCTGAACTGGGAATAAAGAACTCAAATTGTCAAATCTTAACAAACTGATCACCATTGCTTATTATGTTATATACTTGGCAATGTATACAAACTGTCTCTGA
>VZTM01013033.1:0-10594 GCA_013400555.1 Jacana jacana
GTGCTGGTCTCTTCTCACGGGTGACCAGAACACGAGGCAATGGCGTCAAGCTGCAGCAGGATAGGGTTAGGCTGGACATGAGGAAAGAATTCTTCACAGAGTGGTCAGAGCCTGGAATGGGCTGCCCGGGGAGGTGGCGGAGTCACCATCCTTGACTGTTTCAGAGTCGATGAGATGTGGTTGTTGAGGGATCTGCTGTAGGAAACTTTGTAGAGTAGGAATGATGGTTGGACTTGATGATCCCAAGGGTCTCTTCCAACTAAAATGATTCTGATTTACTCTCTCATGTAGGGGAAACCCTCAAGCAGCTCTTCAAAATGCAGTTGATGTGTTCAGCTACTGCATAGCACAATATCCTCTTTCAGGCTGCAGCAAAACTAACAGGGTCAGTAGTCACCAAGGACTTTATTTCACTTTTTTTATTATTATTGTATATATTTTTTTAATTGGACAGGCGAAGGAGAACCCACTGAAAACGCTTCTTGAAATCATTACTCATTACTTCCTCGAGCACCGTGGGACTTCCAGAGGCATCGGTTCAAGTTCCGCTCCCTCAGCTCCTCAGAGCAAGAGCTCAACGTCTCACCCTCCCGCCGGCTCAGATGAAGACCACGTGCGTGGCAGTGCCACCGTGCTGGATGAAAGCCACGCTCAAGCCTGCAGGTACGGTCTCCTTTCTCTTTGCTCTGTCCACTCACTATTTTCTTTTTTTGTTTTTAATTACAGAGGAGAAATAGCGTTACAGGATTTATCATTTATCCCCGTTATTCTAGTAACACGGGCATTCATTTTCCCGGATTATTAACTTCTCCCACTGAAGCCACCCTTCAAAAAAGCTCTTTGATGTTCCCCACCAACGCTGGAGACTGATCACCTCCATCACGTGTCAGTCACTGAAGCGCGGAGAACCCGAGCTCTTACACCTTATAAATTGGATGTATTTGCGACAAAGCATGTTCTGATGCAAAACCCAACCATATCGGGTTGGATTGGAAGGTATATTCATGCCCTATGTAGCGAAGAGCAAGGCCTGCTATCTTAAATCCCATACTGTCATAAGCAGTATAGGTTATTCACAGGCTGCGAAGTATCTGAAGGCAGCGCCTAACCCAGTCTGTCAGTTGGGCTTATTAATGCCTCAAAAGGCAGAGCAACAGCCCTGCGTCCACAAAAAAGCAATTCACCTTCTCAGCCTTGACTCTCAGGGAGTTCATCTGATTTTATCCCTCACCCTAAACGCTTCAGGCTCAAAGGAGCCAAGTCTGAGCACTGGTCCTTGCAAAGCCCCAGCATGTCCTCCCTTACAGGGGAAGAAAGCCAAGATTTTGGCAATTCATGCTCCCAGCTGAGAAGTGACATCTTGAAAAGCAGTACAAAAGAAGCGTTCGCTGATTTGCTTTTTCAGATATAAAACTTTCTTAGCGTGTTGTTGGTCTCTTCTCTCCTCCTGCCCGACACAATTGTACCTCATGCTGCCTTAGAACTCTAATCTGCCTCATTTTCTCCTGGCCACTACCAGGTGCTCCAGCCCCCCTGCAAGCCTCTCTGGTGCGTGCAGGGCTTTCTTTTTAGTACAAAATGCTCTTTCTTACACAGACGTCCACTAACAGCCCGCCAGCGCCAAACGGCAGCGCCCGGCAGGGTTAACCGCTCCGCAACACGATCCCCAACAAAATGGCGACCTCCCCCTCAGCCCTCGGGTACTTATAGCCCGCAGAGCGCATGCGTGCTGGCAGCGCTTGAGGCGGGAAGCGGCGGCAAAGCGAGTGCTCGGCCGCGGGCCCAGAGTGGCCACCCTCCTTCCGGAAGCGGTACGGAAGCCCCTCTGCCCTGGGCTGGAGGGCACTCTATGGTTGTAGTTCTCCACTTGCGGGAGGGAGATGTCGAGAGTGGCTGTTGAGTTGACCTGCACACACGAACGCAGAAATGCGAAATAGCAAAGCCATGCACGCCGAAGCAGTGGGGAATGGTGAGGGGCTGTAAGGAAGAGCCCCTCGCCAGCATCGGTCCTCAAGGGGCGAATTATCCCCCAGTATTCCACGGGGGGGGTTGTCATTAAAGGACAATTGGAAAGTGAAAACCAGAAATGCCCAACCTTTTTTGTGTTTATGAGCTTGGAAACATTACCCAACCACACACTGAAAGCTGCCAGCTCAGGAGAGGGCGAAATCCTCTATTGACCTGCAGGTTTCCATCTAAACCAAACCCTGTGTGATTTTTTAAATGTATTTTCATCCCTTTGTAAGCACCAGTCTCACCAGTTCGGGCTTCCTGAGGTGGGGGAGGCTGGAGGTACAAGGAAGGCAAAATGTGATGGGAGGATGTGGGTTTCAGGGTCTGTCCAGATATAAACCATTATTTGTAAATGAGTTTTATTCCAAAACCATTGGAGGAATCTGATCCTGGGACACAGGTAAGGACTCCTGGGGGAGTAGAGAATGTAATTAGACTCATCACTGGTTCCTTATTAAAGAGCCCTCCGTCCTTTTAGTTCACCCCTTTGCAGTTTTTATGAGTGCCTGTAACTTAAAACAGTCTCTGAGCTGACACGCTGTTGTGGTCCCAGGTCAGGGACCATGGTGTCATGGTTCCGGGTCAGGAGTAACAGCCCTCAGATTTCCTGATGCTCCTGGAGATTGGTCCTTCTCCCTTCAGTTTACATAGGCAGCATGTTTTCACAACACAAGGCATATTCCTCCAATGAAGAATTTGTAGCTGGTTAAATAAGGGAATGGTTTTTTGTCATACAGGATGCTTAAAACCATGGAATTGCTTTATTGTGAAATAGGGTGGAGAAAAACATCCTGGACTGGAAAAGAGAATATAAAGTTGTCAACAGACACCAAAGAGGTCTCAGGGAAGTGAGAACTATTATATATATGAAAGAACTTTCATATAACAAGTGATCTGATATTATGCAGACAGTCAAACAGGCACAGATAACGACAGTCAGATTTGGTTCCTTACAGGCACAAATTATGTGGGTTTTGTATTGTTTTCCCAGTAAGATCACGATTTGTTTAAAGATATTTGTAAGGAAGAAATGCAGATGGTGTTGAACAAACGAAATCACAGATCAGGTGATGAATTTCTCTTGCTTTTCAGAGAAGCTTGTTTATGAGGTTGTGGAGTCTCCTTCTCTGGAGATATTCAAAACCCGCCTGGAGGCATTCCTGTGTGACCTGCTCTGGGTGTTCCTGCTCCAGCAGGGGGATTGGACTGGATGATCTGTCAAGGTCCCTTCCAATCCCTGATATTCTGAGATTCTGTGATATATGTGTCAGAAAGCAGATGCAAACGGTGAACTGCACCTTGCTTTTGCTCACTGGAGGACCAGGCTGAAGAATATAGAAAAGGTCAAATGACAGCAAAGTTACAACCTATTGTCGAGCAAAAGCCCAAATGCCAAAGTACCTCTCTTTTTGAACTAAAGTAAGCGTTCTGCATTTGAGCAAAGAGTGGAAGGGATCCGATCCGTGGAGTCAGACATCTGAGTTGTATGATAAAGCAGAATGTTAGCAAAAGTGTTAACAAATTTTCAGACTGCCAGCCAAGCAGATGGAGAAGGAGTGGGAACTGCTGGTGGTAGCTTAGAACCTGTCTGGTGTGATAGATGTAGTTTGCGCTCTGTTATGATACGATATATACCAAAATAAGTGAGCGTAAGATTAAAGTGTTACACATATTGTAGCCAATTGTGGCACATAATAATGGTATTGAAATAACATCCTGAAGATCCACAGATAGACATTTAAGTGAAAAGTGGTTGTATTTGAGAACCGTTGCTGGCTAACATGTAACTTAGTTTGACAGCAGTCCTTTAATTAGCCAAGCAGATGTTTTCATTGATTGCATTGTTTTAAGTTTTGCCTTTTTATGCCTTGTAGATATGACGCTGAGAATCCACTAGATAAAAGCCTTCCATCCAGAAAGCATCAGCACAGGAGTGAAAAATGTCCTACAGGGATGATACACAACAGCCATGTACCCTCTGATGGGGAGAAGAAGTTAAAAGATAGTCCAGAAGATTTAAAAGCAGCAACGATTTCTGAGGAGCTGAAATCCACAGTGAAGGAGAAGCCAAGGCTCAGGTCTGGCCTTGTTGTCAGAGGAATGATGGTTGGACCCGTAGCCAGTTCCCCAGAGGTGATTTCCAACACTTACAAAAATACTTGGCTTGGCCATGGGTTTTATATCACAAAATCTGTGGTAAACTAACTCACCAATACTATTAAAATGACTGCTGTGTGCTAATCCATTACACCTGCAGTCTGAAAATGTGTGGTAAGTTAGAGCAATGGTTGTGGTTAACTCAATTTCAAACTGTTTCAGATGTAACCACTACATGGAACTAACCCCTGCATGCCTGTGATCTGAGGTTACAGAACTTCTTTATAAATGCTTTCTGTTTCTGGTATCTCTTACCTCTTTACAGGTGGGATTTTCCTAGGAAAATTGCTTTATTCTCTCTTAGCAGTATCTACTGCTTTCAAAGTTTTCTTAGCCATGGTTATCTGGTTTACTCAGGTTTATCTGAAACCCCATGTTTAATTAGTAGGAGTTTGGAATTGAAGATTGCTTTCAGCTAGAAATATATTTCTAAATTGATCTGGTCAGACCAGATTCCATCAGCAGGTGTTTTCAAAAGACAATTCTCTTGCCTTTTTGCCTGTTTGTTTATTGTTTTGTTTCTTTCTTTTCTTTCATGCTGCTTTTGTACAGACAGGAACTTTCCCTGTGTAAAAAATTAGGATTTTAGGATTAAAAAAAATCCCTGCCCTAAAATTAGGCTCGCGATAATGAGAAAGCGAAATCTTTTAAACATATGATTCAGATAATATTGAAGAGAATAAAAAAGTCAAATGAATTAGTTGGATTTTTCTGATTATCTGTGATTTGGAAATAAAGATTAGATACCTCTAGCAGGCAGTCTTTCCAGTAAAATGGTTTGTATGTCTTGGTTTCCTCTGGGTTGGGTACAACCCCAAAATTAAGATTTAGGAGGCATTTTGTTGATGAACTTCCATAAAAGAAAGCAGTTTGTTTTAAGGTATGCAGCATCTTTAATACTATTCAAATTTTAAGTAAAGTTATATGTCCTTATTTATTATAATTTTCTTTTTAAAAACTGACTTACTATTTAACCTGGTTCCCAATAATGAAGCAATTTCTTGGCCCAGAAATTAGTGATAGAGCTTTCCTTTGTTTTTTCATGTTTACTTAAAGATGCTCAAGTTTTCATCTGTGATTTTCTTGGCACTTATTTCTAGGATCTGCAAAAAAGGAGGCTTTCAAAACGGTCCACTAGTATAAGCAGCACAGCGCAGTTCAAGGGTGAAGAGCATGAAGAAAAAGACCTGAGCGTCCCAAGTACTGATTTTCAGGGAACTAAAAGGTCTTCAACACAAGTAAACGTGAAGCTTGCATCAAAGACTATGTTGAGCTCACACACAAGTTCAGCCTCTGAAAAGCTAAGAAACATCCCCAAAGATACAGATGACTCTTCTGCCAAACTGCTGTCTGAAAGAGAGAGGACCAAGACAGAAGAGAGAAAATCGTTTTCAAGCTTTGGTACAGACAGTGATGAAAAAAGCCTTAAAGTGAGTGCCCCTCACAGACATTCAGGGACTGGAAGGGAGAAGAGAGAAAGGTTGCTCAAGAAGAATGAGAGTTGCTTGTCAGGCCATGGGTAAGAATATTTGTAAGAATATTATATTAAGACATGGATGAAATCTGATGCAGGATTTGGAGTGACCAAGGTACCCCCTCTGACTTCATTGAGGGGACGTAGCTGGAAGAAATGAAGGTGCTGAAAGGCAGAGAATTTCTAAGATTTAACTTCCTAACTTTTGACATCCCAAACAGCTCAAGACTCTTTTCTTGGTGAGTGGAGAGACCTTAGAGGTGCTGTTTTCTCTTAACTGCTTTGAAAGAGAGCTTAGTTACTAGTTCAGGCTTAGACCACTTAGATACCTAAGCAGTACAGGGGAATTCCACCTGAAAAAAGTCATGTATTACCTCTAGATATTGCAGTGGTAAATCCAGAAAATCTTAGAGGATAAAAAGAAGGAATACCAGCCAAGTGCAGAGATATGTCCACATGGTTTACTGCACTGCTGCCTCAAGATATCCAAGCCATACCCAAAGAGCCTGGGTTAAGTACCAGCACAGTCCTGTACTTTGCAGAGACACTGTGGTGTAGCTTTGAAGCAGGATGGCTCATGTCATTGCAGTATTTAATTAAGCCCAATTAGCATAAACACACCCCATGATGCTGCAGGCACACAGCTCCTGTGTCTCAAGGTATTTTACTCAAAGATAGCTTAGGTTATCTTTTATTGTGTTGCATTGCTTCACTTTGATATAAAAGCTTTAGAAAAGCCTCCTTCAGTGAGTTCCAAATATGGATTTTTGGCTTTTCTCTGTTTTATAAACTTCATTTATTTTTTTTAAAATATTATTTTTTTCTGGTGCAGAACTCAAGAACAGTGGGAAATATGGGATTTTGTTTATTTGGAGGTTGCTAGAGCACTAGGACCTGGGCTGCCACATCTCAAAGCTGGTTTCATAGCAGAGCTGTGACTTGGATTGAGTTTTGGAATGCTTCAGGTTTAGTCTTCCATCAGAGTTTAACCTGTCTGGGCTTCTGAACTTCTGAAGGTACTTGAGGTTTGAGCAGTGCAGTGCAACCGTGCCCTGTCCATGCAGACAGAAAATCTGCATAATAGAAACTACTGCCTCATTACCTAGCACTCCTCGTCAGCAACTCTCAAATGACATGGAACAGATGCAAGCTGCAACAGGGTAGGTTTAGGCTGGACATTAGGAAAAAAATTCTTCCCAGCAAGAGTGGTCAGACCCTGGAATGGGCTGCCCAGGGAGGTGGTGGAGTCCCCATCCCTGACTGTGTTTAAGGGTCGTCAAGATGTGGTGTTGAGGGCTCCGGTGTAGGAGAGAACTTTGTAGAGCGGGGCTGATGGTTAGACTTGATGACCCCAAGGGTCTCTTCCAACCAATATTATTCTATGACATTAAGCAGGGAGTGAATATTGTTCTGCCCATACTACAGGTGGGAAAACTGAAGCAGGTAGAGAGCAACATCCACACTACGGGTCACACATGAAGTCATGCACAGGGTTCAGGTACCCTGAGTGTTGGTCTTGAGTTCAGTCCCAGTGCTAGAGGTGACTGTGGGTTATAATAGGTAGAAATATTTCCGAGTTTACATCCCCTGTTGCTCCATAAACTGAGGTGCATCCCCTTCTGTGGGCCATAAAGTAGCATTTCTGTTGTACTAAATTTAACAGCAGCCAGGTTTGTTGCCTTTTTTTTTTTTTTTTTTTTTTAAAGTGCTGAAAAGCCTCATTAATATGCTAAAACTGCAACCATGGTTTGTTTGTTTTTTTTTTAGATCATTATTACTATTTTGTTATTCTTTTAAATTTCTTATAAATCTTGAGACTCAGTGCATTGAGATCCTGTTGAGGTCAGGAGGAAGCAATGATATATGTATTTGGTGTCTTCCCACGCTTCTGCTAGGGGCTGTGGGAATTAATGAACTGGGAATGTACTGGAGGTGCAGATGGGCCAGGAATGAGTGGCACTTGCTTCCAGTCTGGACCAAAAAAACAACCAATACTAATCACTAGCCTGTGTTAGCTAACTTAATTTGTAAAAGGTTATTGAGTAACAGGCCAAAGTACTACAGTCTGAAGTCTTAAAACCCACAAGAGGTCAGTTCTGCATCAAGTCCTGTACTGGAAATCTGAGCTGTGTCAGATAATGGCTAATCCTAGACAGTCCAGCTGGTAATGAACTGGAACCAGTGCTTGCAAAGCCACCTTTGATATTCTGCTTCCTGAAGGATTTATGAAGTCTCGCATGTCTTGGGAATGCAGAGACCCGGCAACGGGGTCTGACTCCATACAACTCTTGTTTCATACAACCTGACAGAGCATATGAGGTGGTAATAACCCATCACTTCACCCTTTCCACTTTCAGGATGGTTTATTACTTCCTGCTCAGCATAAATTGAGGTAGAGGATACAGCCTCAGTGGGCTTTTGACAGCTCCCCAGCAAAGCTGAGAAGAGTAAGTGTATTCCTGGTGTTTCATAATCAATATATAGAGCACATTATTTATGAGTATTGAGGACATATAGGACTACAAAAAATTCTTTGGGAGGACTGTGTCTGACCAAGAAGTCATTTGTTCTAACTTCACTCAGCTGTAGGTGGATGTGCTGACATTTCCCAAGCTTATGCAGTAGTTGTGGAGTGAGGAGAAAAGGAGAAACTGGCTGAAAGAGGACTGTCCCAGTGCACCCTTTTGTGACATGTGCTGTGGCACTGGGCTCTGTTGCAGTAGTAAATAGTTTGAAATAGTTGCCTTCCTTCAGAGGGCTGGTTTGGTTTCAGCAGGAACAGAAGAGGGAGCTGTTTACTAAGCAGAGTCCATGTGTCCAAAGGCAAAACGGGGAAGCTCCTGCCAGATGAGTTAAAACCAGCAAAGTATTTGAATTCATGCTGAGCTCTGAGCTCCTGTAAACTCCCACTGAAATCAGCAGGACTGCTGATGCTCCTGAAGTTGAGTGGAAGTAACAGAGAGTGAAAGTAAGATCCCAAATAAACACTGACCCTTACAATAGAATGCCTGGCTCTTGTGAGACTTCTGATCCTTTGGCCAAATCTTGTGATGTATGAGAGCCTTTCAGGATTTGGCCAGAGTGCTTCAGCATTCTGAGAGATGAAAAATGACAATATTGGAGCGGATACCTGTCTGGATTCTTTTTTTTTCTCTGATTGCCACTGACGTAAGTGCCAATCTAAGTATTTAGATGAGTAGCTGAAAAACCCATATGGGATTAACCACAGCTAGTTCACTCACAGGCGTCTGCCATTCTGGTTTTGTTTCCTACAGAAAAGCTAAGGATGTACAAATCATATTTTTCCTGCTGTACTTTTTCATTCTCTTTCCTCATATGCAGAAAATGCTATTGTACATACAGGCTGCAGGTGTCTGTTGTCTGCCTGTGAGGTGAAAATGAAGCAAACCCACTGATGTGCTTCAGAAGACAGGCTGAACGTTATGGAAATCACGCTTACAAATCGAGTGGGCAGACATACCAAGCTATAAACATATCCTGGGAAAACACAGATCCACAGTATTTTAACTCATGCATTTTAATGAAAGAAACAATTGTGATTTTTTTTTTTTTACATCAACTCTCTAATAAGTAGTGCATCAATGTGTATGTGTGACAGGAGGCCAGATTTGTGACTTTATATTTTAGTCCTAGAGTATCAACTTGAAGTTAGATCTCTGAGTACCATATTTTGCATGAAAGGTTGCCCTAATTAAGGCTTGGAAATTCTCTCTTTGTTCAAATAGACACCATTTTGCTGTCACAAAAGCGAGGAGGCATTTGGATTATCTGTGGTGACCCAAATTAAATGCTGACCTGCAAAGAGGGCTGTGTAACTCAGGAGTGAGCACTAAGTTTGCCAAAATGACAGACCAACACACCCACCACAGAAAGGAGAAAAAAAACCCACAAAACAAAAATCCCCCTGAAAATTTCATTTATTTGCATTGCTACTGCTGCAATTCCTTGTTTCTTTTTAGGAAAATGGAATGAAGTTAGGGAATCAGTCAGATGGTGACTAATGATGCAGACATAGTCTTTGCTTGTTTGTTGAACTGCCACTGCTGAGAACATCTACTTTCAAATTCAGGTAACTCTAGGGATGGTTTAGAAGGGCAGTGTTTAGCTGCAGGTATTACCAAATTGCTCCTAACTGTAATAAAATACTGACTTTTAATAGCAAACCACTTTTCATTTTTGCGTTCCACTCCAGAGCTCATGTTAATCCCCTTGCAGACATTGTCACTGCCCAACGAGTCCACGGCATTCCTTTAATCACTGAAGGGTAGAGGTGAGGAACAATGAGTTCACCTGCATCTTCTTTTCCCTGCATAGTACCTGGCAATATGATGTCTGCACCCTTCCCCAGAAAAGAGAGACTAATGATTGCAAGGAATTAGAACACAAGGATTATTTTCATCCTTGTTTTACAGAAGAACATATGTTTTTGTTCTCTTGGGTCAACAGTAGCTCTTGGTGTCATGATTGTATTCTGTTCAGTGTCACTAGGGGTCATTCCAAAAAGAAAGTATAATTCACTGTACAGTTTGCATCCTACTCAGGTGTAATTGTGAAGGCAATTTGTATGCCTTTCTTTTTAAAATTCCTTCATTTTTAATTAATCCAGAAAGTTGGGAGTGGAGTTGGGAATGGTGACCGTGCTGGTTCCTAGAAGCTGTGGGTACAGGAGGTTATTATAAGGACAGTATTTGAATCTGAGTTTTAAGCTTGCTTTTCTCAGGAGTTGGATGTCTGACTTTTCACATTCCACTTTCAGCAGATATAATGCTTTGGTGGCCACAGTAAATTTCTTCTTTCCTGCCTAAACTACATATTGGTAGCAAGATCATGAATTTATGAAGTAAATAAGGAAAGGTGAAGGTTTGCTTTGACAGAGAAATCAGGCAGCAGAAGTAATTTTCAATGAATCAATTTGTGATACTCTCCTGC
>VZTM01013033.1:10618-26604 GCA_013400555.1 Jacana jacana
GTGACTTTATCGTGCAAAAATAGATTGTTGATGGGTTTTCTTGTTTATGAACTAATACAATGTACACAGCACTCCTATCATTTGACTGTAGAACCTTCCATTTTAAGGAAATGAAAAATGTTTCTTCAAGAATATATGGAGACAAATACATAACCTAGTATTTGTATAGTAATACCAGGTTGTCAGTAATTCCTCCATTCTCTTTCACAGAAATGCTATTTAACTTAAATTAAAAGGGACATTTATGTCACAATGCCATATCAGTGGAGAATTTGAAACCCCCTCTATCTTTCAGGTCATTTTGATGCCGTTGCTTATAGTTCATTCTCAAATAGATGGTTCTCACTCTTCTCATTGTTGAGTCCTTGTTCCTCTCATAAGTGTGAGTTGTGTGCAAGGCGTAAGCGAAATATAGATGACTCACTGCTTTTAAAATTTTATTATATTGAAATTTTTCAAGAGAATCAAAATTTATGTATTTAAAAATACACAATTCAGGAAAACGATCCAAGATTCCAATTAAAAAGTTGGAGTATCTGCAGTTATTACTATTTTTGTTGAAATGCTGCAATTTTCAGAGGAAAATTTTTCACAATGTTGAAGGAACAGATTCAGATCAAAGGTAGCAAACTATTAAAAGACTTTCCCAAGTCTTCTAACCTGGGCAGAGCCTTGATTGGGAGTGAGGGAAGATTCTCTGCCACCTTTAATATCTTGAGGTGGGGTCAGCTCCCCCTCAAGCCGGAGGGTTGGACCAGATGACTTCCAGAGCTCCCTTCCAACTTCAACAATTCAGTGATTTTATGATTCTCCTTAAAGCTGAGTCCCCTACAAGAAGGAAGTACTTTTCACTAAATTGAGCACACAGAATAAAGGATGAGGGTCTGCAGTGGAATGGAGTTCATGATCATTAGGAACTGTAAAAAAAATAACTATTGAAATTGATGCATGACCTTGGATTAATATCTCTCTTACTTTTCCAGAAAACACATGGTGACTAATGAGTTATTTGGGAACCCTAAATGGTGTTACAAGGTCAAGATTTCCCCATGTTTCATGGCTTGAGCAAACAAAATTGGGGAAAGGCAAGCAAAACCACTTCACAGCAGTTGGGAAATGGTTCTTTTGTCTCAGCTAGAGAGACATAATACAGTTGTTGGTAACTCAGCCTCTCAAGTGCTCTCCTAATTTTCAGTGCCCTTTAATTCTGTCAATGTAAGGTGTGGTGGTGATGTGGAAACCCTCCAGTTCTCGGTTTCTAAATGACTAATTCTGGGCTGGCAAGCTGTGTTCTGACCAGGCAGTTCTGCAGTACAGTGGAACCACTTTATGCTGAGTTTGATGGGATGATACTTTCTGTAGACCTCAGTTTTGCAGCTGGTAGTTAAGGAGAAGAACAACATATTGAGATGTTTGAACTTTTAGTTTTCACGTATAAACCCAGCCACCCTCTCTCCCTCAGTTCCAAGAAAAATAGAAACCAGAATCAGAACAACAGAAAACGAAAAAAAGTCTAAAAGAAGTGGAATCAAAAACCCAAAGGAACAAAAGGGCTTGGCAATCACAACCTGAAGCTAAGGATATCTTGCCAATTTCTTAGAAACTAAAAAGGAATGGCTATCAGGCAAAAAGAAATGGGAATATTGTCATATCAGAACAAAAACTTCCTCCTGCTATTAATGAGCGAAAGGATACAGCAGTGGATCCCATTGTCCAAGGGCAGAGATCTATAATGCAGTTTCAGTAGCGAGGAAGATAATTGATTCTCCACTCGTTCTTTCTTTGTGAGCAATCACCCTACTTATCCGGTTCTTCTAATTGCGTCTGCCATACCCTCCTTTGCCTTGCCATCAGTCTTGGCTGCAAACCGAATGTGAGCTAGTGGTTTCCTTTCAGAAGTCTGCCAGTACAGATGGATATTTCAGGCAGTTGGGACTGTTTTATGAGTGTGTAGCTTGGCTTCAGATGCCTTTTCCAACCAAACCCGAAGTATCTCTGATGCATTTCATCTCCACCACCAGGAAAAGCGAGAACCAGTGAGTCCAGAGCCAGAGCTTCTCTTCCTGAGAAGAGAAATTCCTCAGCTGAGTTCACCTTCACTGTGTGCTCTTTAGCAGTTCCCAAAATATCACTTGTTAGTTGGTAATAAGCCTTTTTTTTTCTAGCAGTCCTCTGCTTTCTAACACGAAATGGGCAGGGTTAGTGAATTGCCACAGATACCAAGTTCCTTAGTGGAACATTACTCATATTTCATAGAATCTTAGAAATTACAGATGGAAAAGACCTTTTAAGGTCATTTATTTCTGTGGCAGTTTATTCATTGCTATATATATATATATATATAATTTGCTGCAATACTTATTCCAGGGTTTTGTCTAGTCCAGTCTTAAATGACTCAAGGGACACCTCTCCCCTGAGAATATTTTCCAGTGTTTTACTGTTCTTAGACTTGGGATTTCTTCCTGTGGATTCACTTTGAATTTGCTTTTTTCTGCCCTGTTACCCACAGCTGAAGTTGATTTTTGGCTGTTGGTTCTGTTCCTCTCTACATATTTGCCTCTGTAAAAATACTTCTAAATATTTTTCATGCTCCTTTAGGCACTTTTTTGTCTAAAATTTGTGTCGTCTGCTTGTGTTTTTATCTTTCCTGCTCTGGAATTTTGCTCTTGTTTTTCTGTTAGGTTTTATTGATTTGGTTTATATTTCTTCCATGTATTTAATGACTGCTCTAACTTTGTTGCTTACCCAGTATTTCACTAATACTGGGTAAGACTGTCCCCTGGTGCTCACAACATGATTCTCAGCGTTATAAAATCATGTTAGCACGTTTGTCACAAGCATATGCCTTCTTATATTGTTTCAAGCACACTGAATGCAAAATGCCTCCTTGGTTTTTTAGTGTGTTTTCCTCTAAACAGACCTTCATAGTGTAATTATGAAACCAGTCTAATCTTTTGTGGTAAGGCAATGTGTGCTCCTATTTATTGATAGAAAAAGTACCTCCCTTCAACTCCCTGCACTTCTATGTGAGACTGACAAGGAGTAAATGACATGACTGCTCTCTGAACCACGTATGGCTTTCTTCATCCTGAATGCAGAGCAGTGCAGCTGAATCCATGGTATTCTTGAAAATTTCTGCCTTTTTTCTTTCATGTATTCCAACAAAAAGTCCCTGAAAATTCACTTTTATGGGGCTACCTCCATCCTTGGAGGAAAACAAAAGGCTAATCTTCTGCAAAGAAATCCTTTAAAAATATATGCAGATTTTTTTTCTGTTCTTTTAAATATCTGAGACTTTCCAGATAGTATTTTGAAAGTATCATAGTCCTTAGAGTATTAATATTCATTCTTTCTGTTATTAATGAGAACAAACCAATTTATTTTCTGCGTAAGGACCAACCGGTGACTGAATGCCTAAAACAGCCAAGATCTCTCACACTTTTTTTTCTGCATTATTCCTGGCCACAAGCTGTGCTGATTTACACTAGAACATTGGCAGACAATGTTGGCCATGAGTTTCTGAGCAAGTCCAGAGCAGGATTTGATGTGTCTATCAGCATAAGCAGCACGGCAGAGCACAAGCAGTCCAGGAGGTTGCTGGACTGCACTGATGAGGTGGAATCAATCCTCCCTTGAGCAGGGGGGTTGGACCAGATGACTGCCAGATGTCATCTTCCCGACACAAGTGACCGAGGAACTTTTCCTGTGAGGGTGGAAACACTGCAACAGGTTGTTTAGGGAGTCTGTGGTGTCTCTATCCTTGGAGACACTGAAAACATCACTGGATATGGGCTGGAGCAACTTGCTGTAATTGAACCTGCTCTGGGCAGAGGGTTGGACTAGGTGAGTCCCAGAGGTCAGTTCCAATCCCAGCTATTCTGTGGTTCTGTCCTCGTGACGGAAATGAGAGCTGCAGCAGCTGCCCTCTTGTATTTTCCTGTTTCAGTGATAGCCCATATTCAGTGCCTGATGAAGGTTAATATGTGAATGTCAGATTTCATAAAGATACTAATCAACATTTCAGTTTTAATTGTACTGTTTAAAGAAAATTAAATTTCCAAGCCAAAGGAAAGATAGTTCCGGCAAAGTTCTATAATGTATGTTAGTTACCCAGTAGTTGTGATTGGCTCTGGTCTTTTCTACTATGCATTTTGGTGTAAAAATAAGTTTTTTTAGGAACAGCGGATGTTTTTAAGGCTGTACTGTTTGCCTAGTGGGCAGTAATATTTCACTGCTATATACAGAATATGTGTGTGTCAGATGAGATTGCTTTTCCTAAAAAAATATCTGGTATTTTAGTAAGTAGTAAAGTTTTGATCCCACGGGATGTTGAGCATTTCCTAAAAGCACTCATCACCTTGGTAGCCTATTCTGTGAAATGAGGTCTGCTCTCAGATGACCGTAGTGTCATAAAATAGAGTCTATTGAAAATCAGTCAGAAAACCCCAACTGCTTTTGGTAGTCAATGACATGCAGTGTGTATGAGCAACGTCCAAGGAATTAATTAAATTTTTCCCACTCTGAGAGGAAGAGGACGTATTGGGCAATGGTGGCATTTCTAGGAAACAGGAGTTGAGTCAGAGTGCAACATTTCAGACAAAAGAAGGGAAAGGAATGCAGTGTTGGAGCAGCCTCATGGTAAATTACCTTGTCATGTTTCCTTCCATCTTTGTGAGCTGTGCGTAGCACCAGCCATTGTCCTTAAACCAAGAAGCACATGGCGTCATCTCATGGTTTCATCAACGTTTTGGTGTGGCTTTGTAGGCAGGAAGCAGAGGAAGAATAGTGCACTTGGCACCTTCCCTGGGAGACCAACCAAACCCTCCTGGAGCAGTCTTTACTTGACTCTTGCAGTTGGCAATCAGAAGAATGGCTAGCAAACAAAGCGAGGGCATCATTGGGGAATATGGATTTAAATAGTTTTAACTAAAAACTTTTTTAATAAAAAGGGAGAGAGAGGGAGAGATTGTACTTGCCAAATCACTCAGTAGTGAAAACCTTCAAGAATCTGGAGTTGCATAACACCTTTTATAACATAATGCTTGGACCGGAAAGAAAATGAACCTAAAATAAAAGTAACTATTGTGACGTTTGTTTTGTGCCAATGGATTTATGGCATCAGAGCTTTCGACATAGCATCTGTGTGTGCTGCCATTTGCCCTTTTAGTATTTTTTCCAGCACTCCATAGGAAGAAGCACTTTGCAATTACTGGAAATGGCAAATGGCTTCTGTATAATTTCTTTATTTTTGGAAAGGATGTGAAACTGGAAACGTCCAGCTCATTGCCTAAAACATGTTCACTCAGTTGAGAATCTGCCTCCTTCATGCAAACATGCAGGTTTTCTTAAATGTAAAGCAGGAGTGGACAGTACACATCCTATTTTCCTGGTAGAGCTTCACACCATGTATGTACGGGCAGTAGGGAAGCACAGTAGGAAGCAGCATAAGAAATTACCTGCTGTTTAAAAGCTACCAGTTCTTTGCAGGTGGCATGAGGAACTTTTGTCCTGCTTTGTGTGACTCTCCCTGGGATTACTTTACCAGGAGGAAAAGTCTGTCGAGTGCGTGTGCTCACCAGTAGGCTGTCATCTGTATTCACCTTTTTAAAGAATAAAATCACAGACTCATACAATGCTTTGGGTTGGAAGGGACCTTAAAGATCATCCAGTTCCAACCCCCTGCTGCTGAGGGACACCTCCCACCAGACCAGGTTGCTCAAATCGTTATCCAGCCTGACCTTGAACACACCCAGGAATGGGGCAACCACAACTTCTGTGGGCAACCTGTTCCAGTGTCTCACCACCCTCACAGGAAAGAATTTCTTCCTAATATCTAATCTCATACTCCCCTCTTTCAGTTTAAAACCATTACCCCATGTCCTATGAAGATAAGAGAACTAGCCCTCTTCTCAGTGTAAACTCTTGTCTTCTTCTGATTTAACATTGATATTAGCTTCCAGGAAGGTAATTTAGTTTGCTAAAATCATCAGGTTGCAGTGATTTGGACTGCTAGAATCTGAGGATTCTGAGAGGAAATATGAAAAGCCTCTGCTGGAGTACAGTAGGAATAAAGGAGCTACACTTTTATTGTAGTAGGTCCAATTTTAGAGCTAGAGAGAAATATTTATTCATTGCCTACGGGGGGGAGCATTCAGTTCCGGTGGCCCCAACTCTTAATGATGTTCAAACCATCTTGTAGCTCAAGCCATGATTATCACAAGTTTTTGCCAATGCAAACCTTTCCAGCAAAGATGCAGTTTTCTCCTGGATTGTCACTCCAGTTAATGACATTGAGCAGGACAAATGCAGATTCTTGAGTGAGCTTAATATCAACAACCCTTTCAATGACAGGTTTTTCATTTACCTTTTTTTTTAATCTCCATCGATGAGCCCTCTGATCATTAGTTAATTTTTCATACTGCTAACGTGCCGATCAAATCAGAGTCAGCTCTTAACTAAAAAAGGAAGTTTGGAGAAATTAAGCGTATGAGGCACGTATTTCCTTTGTCAACCAGACTTGCAGGAGTGGCAGAATTTATATTAAACTGTTTTGACAAGGTCTTTTTCCTATGGAAATGTAGTGCCTGGTATTGGTTATGATAATTTCCTTTGCATCTCTGCTAAAGCTTTTAACAATTCCCCTTTTATAATTTTGCCCCAAAGCAGTGTCAAGCTTTGGGGCAAAATTATAAGCCGCATGTAATGACCTCATTTACCCTTTTGCAAGCAGTAACAAGGTCTAATTTTTTGCTTTCCTACTCTCCAGATCTCACTGTACCAAGAATTTTATATATACCTGTATATGGCATAACAGCAGGAGACTGTTTTGGATTTGCTTTGTGACTTCTAGCCATCCAACACTGAGTTATTATTCAGAAAATACATACACCCAGTAGAAAGCCTGGTTGTAATCAGGCTGTGAAAATAAGTTTTACCAACAAAGTCACCTTAAAGCCACCGGTGATCAGTGTTTATTTTTTAAGCCCCTTTGTTTATTTGACCTCTTGTGTATGGTAGTATAAATAGGAAATAGTGGAATGTACAGGCAGCATTGTGCTTTCTCTGCCAGTTCAGCTCTTCTGCGTAAATTCAGTTTTCTGCAGTGCATGGCGATCAGATAGGAATGTTCAAATATTTAGAGAAAGTACTGTATAGTATGTTTATAGTGAGACATATTTTCTTCCTGTCCCATTTTTCTGCTGTGACGGATGACTTCCCCCTTCCTAAGTATTCTAACTGTATGTGTTTACGAGTACAATAAATTTTCCTGGAACAGTAACCATCTGCTGACATGGAAATTGCAATAAATGTCCTGACAGTGCTTTGAGAAACACAAGTTCCCCTTAAGGAGGGAACCTACACCTGCAAAAAATACCCCACTTAACCAGAAAACACCCTACATCAATCTTTGGTGTCAGCACTTTCCTCAGCTTGGTGGGAATTTCCTTGTGCCTTGAGAATTCAAAACACTTTGCGTCCCGGGCTTGGTTCTTCCTGGGATGGGTGTAGACCCAAAATCTTTTAGACTTTCCAGAAAGCAATAACCCTGGAAAAACTCGTGCCAGGTGAGCTACGTATGAATTGTACCACAATCGAATTATTTTCATTTCTAGATCTTTTCAGCTCTACCACTACCGAGAAACGTTTGGAACAACAAACGTTTGGTCCTGATTTGATGTACACACCTAAACATAAGGGATATAGAGCTATTTGAGACTCTAGGGTGTCCAAGACATCTAATGAAGCTGGAAGATAAGATACAGTAGCTATAGGAGACCCAAGCCCTTCTGAAGCAGCAACTGAGGATGGATAGGAAGCTGTACTCTGTAGTGTTGCATTCTTAAGTGTTAAGAGCTCTGTTTTTGCAAAACTGGATTAAAATAGGTTGGCCTAGGAAGAAACACTTCATTCTGTAGGAAACAAGAGACAGTTGTGTACAATCTCGACCAAAACAAAGATATGAAGTCTGGTTGTGTCTAAGTGCAGTGAAGTGATTTGTGTACTTGGCTGTGAAACATTTTATTGGCAGATTTAGTGTCATTGAGCCCTTTGCCTGGGCAGGAGAGATGAAAATACTAGCAAGTAGCTAGCAGAAAGAGATCTCAGCTGAAAGTCAGTATTAGCAAAAAGCAAAAGGAGATCTAACTGTATTTTAAACTATACAAAAGTCGTAAATATTAAACTGTATATCCCTTCAAAAGTACTCTTATATTCAGCGAGAGCTCAATACATCCTTATTGCCATTATACAAATTTGCTCTCAGTCCTCTTTAGTTATATTGACCTGCTGGGCATTCTATTTATTTTTTAACTCAGGTTCCTAGTAACGTGGTTGATTTGTTTTCATTCTATCTTTTCTGAGTCGTGGCCATCCACATTTCATTGCCTAAATCCCTTAACTTGTTTCTAGAGAAAAAGAGAAGAGTTTCTTTTCTTATGGTATCAAAGACTACCAGTGAGAAACCTGCCAAAATGCTCTTAAACTGAAAAGTTTTCAGTGTGATACGTCTGTGTTCTGTTCTTATTCATCTTTCACCCACCAAAAAAGGAAATTAAGTTAATGGAAAGTATGTGATATGACAGCAGTTGTTGCTATAATAATATAGTACATACAACGAATGTTGCTGAGGAAATTATTCCATAGTATTTTTGAAAGGACTGCCAGAGCAATACCTTTTTTCCAAAGCAAAGGCCAATGATGCTGTTTTTCTTTCTTGGAAAAAAAAAAAAAAGAAGGCTTTTTACAGTAGTTATTTGAAACTTTCCTTTGGTTCTGAATTCATTTTGGTATGAATTCAACAGGAAGAATAAACTCATCTCACCTCCAGAAATCTAGTATTCTATTTAAGTTCTGACTTCATAGCCAAGTTTAAATGCTTACTCCTTTTAGTAGTTGTTTATATGAATTTTTAACCTGTTATTTATGTCATATACAATTAAATCACAAGGGCAATGCTACCTTGTAATGGATTAAAAAATTACCCTGGTAAAGGAAGCCAGTTTAACACCAATTTCCACTTATGTATTTTAGCTATTTCAAGTGGTTTAGTGACTAACTTGAGCCTCATCTTGATTCCCACTAGGGTTATAGACTGCATTTGATGTCCTCATCCTTCAAACTAAGAGGCAGTCACATATATGTAAATATTATCACTTGAAATTCTGGAAATCACTTGAAATTCAGGGGCAGAATAAAATCTGCCTCTGCATATGAGGTAGCAGGACCTGAAATATATGGAAATCACACAAATGAAGTGAGAGTGACGTTGAAACATCTGCATCTTTTAATATCTGTCCTTCTCTCCATGCCCCCTCCATATATATATATACACATATATTAAAAACATATCTACATTTATATACACACATGAAAAATTCTGTCATTGTGTGGGTACACTCCATATTTTGTCTTGTTTATTCAAACAATTTTTCTTATTAAAAGTGAACATTTGGTCATTCATTCTTTGATTAATTTTAATGTAGGAAGTCTCCACCATTCAATTGCTGTAAAGAAGACCAGATGAAAGAGGTCCTAGAATTAGGTAAGTGAAGTCAGGCTTCTGTTTGGCTTTTCCATTCATATTCTTGTAACCAAATATACAAGTCACTTCTTTTGTAACTCTTAATTAATTCAAAGTAATTGCATTTGCTATTAACTTCTTGGGTAAGGCTGTGTAAAGAGGTGATAAAGAAGGAATCAGACAAAGGGTGAGTGATGTATTTTTTAATCTGTCCTTTCTGGCTAAAACTGTATTGTCTTTTTTAGAAAGATGGATGGCAAGAAAGTGTTGATTGTCATCCTGATGAACCCCTGGCATAAAGCTTGCTGGGTGAAGCAGGTTTTTTTCATCCACCAGATTATATGATTTTATTTTTATCTTTTTTTTTCTTTCAGTTGATGTTGAGGATGAAGAAAGAACTGGAGAAGTTAGTAAGAATCTGGACCTTTCAACACTCTCTATGCTTCAAGTAGTATCAAAGGCAATTGATATTTCTCTTGCAAAAGTAAGACTAACTACGGTGGCAAATTCAAACAGATGTGTGAGAATGTTATTTCAGTTAAGTTAGCCAAGGCTGCAATGGATTCCTCTGTGCTGCACGTTTGTGTGGGATTTAACATGTGCTGCATTCATTCCTAAGTGTATTCCTGATTCACTATTCAAATGATAAATTAATGTAGGGGTGCCTGTTCAAAATTCAGAAAAATACCAGGTGAGCATGCCAGAATGCCCTTGAAGAGCAGAGAGCAGCTTTAATTAATGAAGCTTGCATTATTTTATTAATGTCTCCAGTCAGTTATCCATCTGCTTGTTCTCCAGCCCTTTAAATTAACAGTGGTAGAGAGCAAGTTTATTATTCCCCTATTGCTGTTGCTCTCTTTCATATCATTCTTATTTTCAGCAGAAATGGAACCATTAAATACTTTGAATATTTTCCTCCCATTCTGACAGAGGGGAAAAAAAACCAAAGC
Source organism: Jacana jacana (assembly GCA_013400555.1). Lineage (NCBI taxonomy): Eukaryota > Metazoa > Chordata > Aves > Charadriiformes > Jacanidae > Jacana > Jacana jacana. The sequence continues at coordinate 21,089 of VZTM01013033.1, forward strand.
AACAAACAGAGAAAAGATAATGAGGGTGCCTTCCAAATTCACTTCTAGATCAGAGATCAGAGTAACTATGCAAACACTGAGCAGTCTGTTATTATTTGCCTTTAGTTGAGCTATTCCTGAAGAGAAGTTTTCTGCAGTTGTTCAGGGTTAAGATCTAAATTTGGCATATGCTGATATGCCAGTCAAACTTTTGGATAAGGTTTATCTCATACCAGTGACTTTGACAGGCAAAACAGGCTGTCTTTTCCCCACACTGTGCCCAGCAGGGTCCTTTTCTCCCTAATGTAACCGTAGTAGGTGTTGTCCTTCCTCGCTGTTAATTTAAGGCAATATTCTGTAATGCTTTCAGGGGAAACTCTGCCCCAGACAATCTCCATAAACGGTTTCCTCTGCTGAGCAGTGCATGGCATTATGAGCAGAAGGAATATTGCAGGAAAAGGAAAAAATTGCTCCTTTTCATTCAAGCGTTGCTATTTACAGCATGTATAAAACAGAAAAGGGCGGTTATAGGGAGTTAGTCATTACCCTTCCACACTCCTCCTTTCTTTTCTACAAATTACTGCAAGAAAACATACCTGTGTTTTGGATTTGTTTTGTTTTTAAAGTGAGAACTTTTTTCTTTTTCTCTCTCTCTTTTTTTTTTTTACAGGAATTAAAAAATCTTTTGTTTGGCTCCAGTCTTTGTTGCTTCAGTGAAGAATGGAAAATACAGAGTTTTACTTTTAATAACACACCTCAGCTAAAATATGGGATTGTGCAAAAAAAGGTACTGTAAATTACTTCCTTAAAAAAAGAGAAAAAAAGTGATCTTTGCTTTTTACACTAAGTTTACAAAGCCTGTGTGCTTTAGTATTAAAGAAAAAAAAGTCTTCTATAGACTCTTCTCATCTTTCACTCCCTGGTCACCACTTGATGATGTCATAGAATCATAGAATCATTTAGGTTGGAAGAGACCCTTGGGATCACCAAGTCCAACCACTCTACAAAGTTCTCCCCTACACCAGGGCCCTCAACACCACATCTAATCTACTCTGAAACACAGGCAGGGATGGTGACTCCACCACCTCCATGGGCAGCACATTCCAGGGTCTGACCACTCTTTCTGGGAAGAATTCTTTCCTAATGTTCAGCCTAACCCTACCCTGCTGCAGCTTGCAGCCATTCCCTCTTGTTCTATCACTAATTACCTGTGAGAAGAGACCAGCACCAACCTCTCTCCAATGCCCTTTCAAGCAGTTGTAGAGAGTGATGAGGTCTCCCTTCAGCCTCCTCTTCCTCAAACTAAACTTTCCCAGCTCCTTCAAGTCATCTTGTCAAGTGATGTTAGGAGACTTGTGATGGATGGAATATTTCTGAGAAAAAAAGTAACTACAGAAAATGCATATCTGTGTGTGTGTGACAAGGAGTTATTCATAGGGAGGAAGAAATATTTCTTTAGCTGAAAGCTATGGTGGTAAAAGAATAAAAGGAGATAAATCAAGAGTGGAGTTTTAAGAGAAAAATGATATTTAGGGGCAATATTTAACAAGTTCAAGGTGGAGTGTGATTTTTTCATCTATCTCAATATGGAGGGATGTTGCAAGAATTACCTAAAGGGCCTGGGAAATCACACAGAAACTTTTGCCTCTGCAAGATGTGAGAGTCACACGCTGACGCTCATTCCTGATACAAAAAGGGAAGAAATGCCTGTGCAGTGTCACCACTTCTTTTGCAGCCAAGCTTCTGTAATTCTGGACTGCAGCCACAAGATGCCAGCTTCTCCCTAAAACAAGGTTTTCACCAATTTCTAGGCGTCATCTACCAAGCAGCTCTTTCTAAAGTCCTGAACAGGTCCCAGAGGTGACCAGAGCTGATAAAACCATTATGCCATGACTAGGGTCAGCCTGGAGTAAATCCGCTGATATTTTTGGTGCTAACGAAGATCTCTTTGGTCTAGGGTGTTCAGTGGGAGACTCGCTCATCTGGTGTCTGTCCTGTCACCCTTGCCTGGGGACCTGACTCTTACCGACTGAGACTGCAGTGCTTTGGACTGTCCTGCTCTGGATGCCAGATGCAGGAGGTCAGCCTGGTTTCTCAGCTGGACAATGCATAAACTCAGACCAGGGGCCACACACAGGGTGCAGGATGTGTAGCCTCCAAAATCAAGCAGGTCCATCATAAAAATGCATCTTCCTCAGCTGCAGCTTAATTCTTTTGTCTCTGCACTGTGACTCTACGTATACTTCTGTGATACCTGTGCACACGTTTCTTCTTTTAAGAGCAAGGACTTCAGTAAAGTCTAGGGAAGGAGTAGACTTTCCTTTAGAAAACACTTATCTGGCTTCTGCACTGATGCAGAAAATCTTTATCTGGCCTGAGAGAAGCAGACCATTATGTACCCTAGAGAAATGAGAGCAAGAGAGGCTTTGGGACAAGGACAATGGCTAATAAACATGTCATTAAGGGGTTTAATTAACTTACCTTGTCTAGTTAAATTTTATGTTAGACTGATGATGACAGAAGAAAACTGCTTATGTTTAATTAAAAAACTAGTGGAGAAAAGATATTAAACCTTAATTTAAACTACAAAAGAAAGCAAGGCAGTAATGCTCACTGGTCCACATAAAGGTTGCTTTGGTGTTTCCAGACCCTGCTGCTAGAGAAAGGATGGCTCATCCCTTCTAGGGACCTGCCAGCCATTAAATTCCCTGCTGTCAGTTCTTCAAGGGGAACACCAGAGTGTTCTGCTTCAATGTGTTTATTTCAGTATATTCCTTCTCGCTTCCAAAGTTCATTTCAGCTGAACAAGTGTTTAATTCTCTTCTTCACTGAGTTTCTGTGGTGCTATGAGAAGATATTTAGAACGGTTCCTATCATTTATTTTTGACTGGGAAGCTTTCCCTGGTAGATTGAAATAAACCTTGCTTTTTTCCTTAATTTATTTCAGACAATTCACTCATTAGTTATGTAAGTAATTATAGAGAGATTATGTGTGTATAATATCAGTGAAAAAAATGGAAGGTATCAATTCCTAATATATTTCCTGATTACAGGACCTTTGTTTTCTGTGCAAGGTCCCCTTCCCTTAGGCTTGATGCTGTATGTAGGACAACCTGAAGATTAAACTGGTTGCTTTGATCCCATTGCTATTTGGAAACACCAATGCTGGCTGCACTTTTAATCTCCAGGGTTTGAAAAGGAGCTTGATGGATCCTGAGCTGATTCATCATAGCCCGGTTGTGATGTCCAGAAGAAATGAGGGGTGCAACTGTAGTATATGATGGCAGTGAGATCCTGGGTCAATCTCCTGCTATGGAGAGTAACAGCAGCGTATACTTTGGTTTGAGTTAAAATCAGAATGCAGACTCTCCAGAAGACCTGCTGAGTGGTCTATACATTCTTACCCTCATTGTTTTTCTTGCTTTACCTGCCTAGACAAAGCTGGCGCTGATAGGTCAGCTTATATGAGATGTTGGGTTAGGGTGAGCCTGTGTCAAACTAATGGACTTCAGAATGTTAAGAATGAACCCTGTTAAGTCCTCTGTTAAGTTGCAGTAGTTCCCAGCACTACCTATATGATGTGCAGTACTGTCATCTGTGATGTTTGTCTTGTCTCCTGCATAGCCTGACCATTCATACGTAGATGTTCCAGACAACTGATGGCTTTTCACTTTCTCCTCAGCAAATTACTCTAGTAAATGATATGATATGAGGCACCTGGGAGAGAATTGAGTGACAAGGGCAGGAGAGTCAAGCTGGATGAAGTTTTCTAGACAAGAAGAGGGCACACCATTTGCTTTTCAGAACAACTCAGGCAGCAGTTGTCTCTGTCGTGTTGTTAACCCAAAGGAAGAAATCTCAGTCATGCAGTGGGGTCAGGTGGGCTAGATGGCAGGGAATAGCCATTGCTGCCCTGTTCCACAGTCTTTCAAACCAGCTATAAATCTATTTTCTGTGAAGTTTAAAGTTGATATGGTATTTGTTAGTATTGGGATTTTTTGTTTTCCCAACATTAATTGCTTGACAAGTTCAAACTTCGTTTTCTTTCTCTCCGTGAGTGAGACAGCTGCCTGGTGCAGAGGGCTATACATAAACCTGAAATCTTTGTTCAGTGTTGTGAGTGGGAACTTAAGAGGATTTAAAAGAGCAAGAGTTATTCTCACCCTTTGGAAAACAGTCAGGTTTGATTTCTTTATGGAAGTTGGGGTAGCCTGTGGCGCAATAGTGATCAGGAGCTCTTTCATTTCTTTGCACAATCAGTGAACAGATTTAAAAAAAACCCTTTCTTTTGACATTATAGCTGTCCTGGCATTTTTAGGAAAAATAGGTGAGAAACACAGTACCAGTTAGTAACACTGCTTTTCTTTGGCTTGGTAAAAAAATAGAGCAGCATAGAGCACACCAAAGTCATGGATGTAAAGGGAGAGATGAAAGAATGGCTTAAGCCCGAATGCAAGCACAGGGCTTGCAAAAGTTTTCACCATCCTCAAAAGTGCAAATTGGTTTGATCATGGAATATCCCATTATTCCCCTCAGGGTGGGCCATGTGGAGTCTTGGCTGCGGTTCAAGCTTGCGTCCTACAACAGCTTATCTTTGCAGACAGTAACAGGAATAAAGACACTCGGTAAGTCAGCATTTAACATCAGAAATATTTTCCATACAGAGGTAAAAAAAACATTTTCTCTGCTGCAGCCACTCAGGAGCCTTTTGAATTTGAATTTATTGAACTTCTCTTTGTCTCTGAGAGATTTACTTGTACTGACTTCCCTTTCAACTGTGGGAATTTAGAGGGTGATGCTTTATTTCTATAATTACTCACTCGTGATTAACCCAGGAACCTCTAAAAAAATTCAACAGTTTGAATTGAGGCCAGTGAAAATTATTTAATTTTGAGATCCCATGGAGATGTGATTTCAAAGAAAATGCAATTAATGTTTGAAAGACCATGAAATTCATGCAGTTTTTGACGCTGAGAATCTCAGGAAGGGTGAAAATTTTGTTATAGCTCTATATCTATATATTTTTATTGCTGCTGTTTTCGCAGTTAAACTCTGTAATAGAATTTGAATTCAAATTCTCTGTGTGTGTATTTTCTACTTACTTAAAAGGAATATTGTGAAGTATTGCTAGTGTCACAGGAAATTGCTTGGGCTGCTATAATATTAATGTACTTGTCACTTTGCTAAAGGAACAGAGGTAATTCAAAGAAATGCTGGAAAATAACGTCTAAACAATGTCTTTATTGCCAGACCTGTGTTCGCCTTTTGTTTTCCGTAAGAGATTTAAGTCCATTACAAAAGAAATATGTCACAAAGCTCTCCTGTGCTTTAGAGGTACAGTTTGGTGAATAGAGATAATGGTATTTTACTGGTTTATGCTGCCACCACATTGTGTGTTTGTGGGTGATGCGGTGATGCACTGGCCCAAATTTATTCAGAAGAAAAGCTTTCATGCTGAGATTCTTCTTGCACTTTGTTACCTTACACTGTAAAAATGTTCATCATGTATAAAAATTTGGCCTTAAATATACACTTTT
>VZTM01013034.1:10601-27789 GCA_013400555.1 Jacana jacana
TTTTCTGATATTAATAAAGCTATCTCTTAAATCTGATGCAGTCTAATCTTTTGATCTCCCTTAACTCCAAAGAAAATGGAATTTTTCCAGAGGGAGGTTCAAAGAAACTCCAGAAAGAATTTGGAAGAGCTTTGACAATGATAACCAGCTGGTTATGAAGCAGCAGGCTGCTACTACAGAAAGTGCTTAAAGGCTAATAATAGCTTGGAAAGAACAGGTAGCTAGATTATGCTTTCAGAATATCAGGCCGAGTATATCCCTGTCATCCGATATGTAACTGTTTCAGCTCAGAGACCACCTGTGTAAACCATACTTTTCAAGAGTGTGAGGTATAGAGGTATAACATGCAAAGTGTGTTCCTCACCTTGAGTCATCCTACCTACCATATCTTCAGCTGACTGGCTTCTGACGCAGAACATATGAGACCATAATTTTCTTGTTTAAAAAAGAATGCTGTATATACTTCTCTAAAATTTGAGAAGGTATAAAATTATATGCTTTACTTTGCATGTCTAACCATGGTGGTACTTGGCCTCAAACAGAACACAGACATATGGGAAGACTTATTTAAGATCTCAAAGCTTTACATCCACATTGAATAATTCAATCTTTGATACATTATCCATGTGAAATAGGTTACTGCTAAATGTTATTCCACTGACTGAATCTTCCAGCTTCAGAGGGACTTGAGAATGTGTACACTATGTAACATTAGCACCGTGGAGATGAAGAGATCTGTACTGAATTAGGTCAGAAATCTTTGACAGCCATATTACCTATGCAATATGGATTATTGAGAAATATTCCAGAAGAGTGGAACTGCATCCATTTTTAATTAGTCCTACTTATCATGAAAGTAGCTTAGTTTGTTTGCACAGTGCTCAGCTGTATCGCATAGGCCAATATAAATGGAATAGCCGTTCATGTTACTTTGCCCCATTGATAAGCCAACAAATACAAAAGCAAACCCAGAGTAATAGTTACATATGGAGCTGACTTTACTATGCATCTTTATAATGGATGTGTCACTTGATTCCCCTGGTTGCACTGACATCTCCCGTTCTGTACTAAAATGCATGTACTAAACTGTCATGTCACTCCGCTGAAGAGGTGTGTTTGTCAGGTAACACAGGCAGTGGAAGGCTAATCTGGGAAGCTTGTGGCATGTTCTTCCTCAAAGAACAGCCAGTCTGCTGTATGCAGGTATTCTTTTGGACTGGATACACCACCCCTAATATGGATTTTGGGCTGTCCTGTAAAAAGGATGCCTCAGTTTAGGAACTAGTGATATCATGTGATGAGTTAACAGAAATGAACCTCTCTTGTCAGATCCTAACAAGGGTCCCATCCCAATTCCATCCCCAGATGACAGGAAGGGATGAGAAAATAATCTACTACAATTTATAACAATACAGCCATTAAAATGTTATGTTATGTTGTGTAGACAAGTGCTTTGAATGACAGGCAATGAGTTTACAAACAGGGACAGAAGTCTTGGCTTCAACATCTCAGCTCTTCTACTCTATGAACAGTCCCAAAATTCACACTCCAGAAGAACTCCAGAACTATTTATTCATTGCTGGAATATAAATTAGATGAGCTGCTAGGCCAAGCACTTGAAGACTAAGCAGGTGTTTTGATAAACTTAAGCCATGAGGAGAAAAGGTTCCCTGACGTGACTATTTAACACTGAGAGAATGTGAGCAGACTAGCATGGATTGTAAAATGATTTGAAATAAACAAATTAATAAGTGGATAAGAAACTAAAGAGACAAAAGAGAAGAAAATATGAGGATGAGCACCTGAATAATGAGTAGAAATTGAAGATATCTAAAGAAAAAACAAAGTGAACACAAGCAAAATGAAAGTTTTTAAACTAGGGAGCAGAGGAAGAGGAATGAGAATTGGTTTCTCATAGGGTTAGAGACCATCAGACTGAAAAAAGTGTGCTGCCAAAGTTTCAAACCAAGGTACCCAGAATTTTATATCTAAACCTAAATGTCAACACTAAAATCAGTCATCTGATTTCATAAGCAGTACAGGCCTGACTGGTCCAAGTTGATGCAGCGCTGCGGACACCCACCCAGGTACTCTCAGAGGCTGTAAATGGCGATGGCATAGTCACATTTTTTGCAATGCTTACATTCACTGATTTATTCAGGCAAATGGAAACAGTGAGCTCTCTGTTGCAGTAAAGTAATAGTCATAATAAAAATTCTGTAGCCTGTCTTATTGCTTTTAATATGTAATTAAGATCCTGGTTTTAGAAATATTAAGTTTAGCACATGTATTTGTTCATAGTTTACAGGTTTCCTCTGTAATGAAGTTACTTTTTTTTTATTTCATTAATCAGAGAAAAGGAGGTGGCAAAACTATAATCTTTTTCATGATACGAAATGGCTGTGAATGTTTGAGGCAGGACAAATATAATACATTGCTTGTACTTCTGAACTCTGTAATTCCCCTTCTGGATTTTGTTATCCTTTCCAAAAACTTTCCATGTCTGCCTTGCATCAGGTAATATTGTGTCATAACCAATACATTGTTGCTCTTTGAAAAAGTGACTGGCTGTGAGGTCATCAGCCAATTATTTGAAGTTTCTAATGCCTTAAATCTAACTGGTGAAAATAATCTTTATTGTTCATAAAAGACATAGATTTCCTGGACATCCATGAAAAAAGCAATTTGTTGTGGTCAGACTCCACAGGAACTCAGTTACAGCATCCAGTGTTCACAGCTCATGTGGTGTCTTACCTCTTGTACCCAATATAAAATCAACTTATCACCCTGGAGCTAGATCCATACATGATACATGTGTATATAGAGAGACATAGATTTATAATGTCCATTATATATTTGTCCATTATTAACAAATTTATAATGTTTGAGGTAAAACATTATAAATTTTACATCTGTGGAGTAATTTTATGTCTTAGCTAGGCCTCTTCCAACTCTCTGAAATTCATGGCATGTTGTGGAGAAAAGTTTATTCTCAGAGTGACAAGACCGTTTGTACTTCATGCAAAGGAACGGTACACAGGAGACTCCTGCTTATGTTTTTTGCTATGACAACCAAGGTCAGCTAATTTTGTTGTTTACCCAATGGGAGAGTGAGAAATGGAAAAACCTTAGAGGGCCCCCACCTGCAGGGAGGAGCAAACAGGACAGGTGACCCAAACCAGATGAACAGGGGTATTCCAGCCCATCTGCCTCATACTCAGTATAAAAGCTGAGGGATCAAAGGGTCAGTCCTCTTTCTTCAATGGCCGACATCCAAACAGGACCCTGTCTGTTAATCTGCCTGTGTGTTCTCGACTCCAGAGCTGGAATCCAGTTCCCATCCATTGCTGAGTCCAGTCTGGGACTCCCCCAATGCCTGCTGTGGATGTCATCCTGGGAGCCTGATATGGTTTTGTACATATTGTATCTATTTCATTATTTCCTTTTTAATATTATTTCATTAGTTTAGCTGATTCTAAACTTTTAAATCTTTCTTTCCCCATTTTTTTCCTGGAGCAAGAAAGTGGAGACAGAGCATCTGTCATAATTGTAGACCAATTTGGCCTAAACCATGACATATATATACACAAGTTCTATAACTTGTTGTTCTGAGTGATTTTGGTAAACAAATAGATCTGTATATTTCAAAGGAAATAAAAGTATGTAATGCAATTTGACCACTCAGGTGAAAGCTGACCACTTAGAACATGAACATAAAGATTACTTAGTTAACTTACAAAAGCCTTCTACTTCCAAATACTTTATGTTCTCTTTTGAAAGGCAAAATAGTGAGACCTCATTTTAACACATATCTGTAAATATAAGGAAGATTATTTAGAGATCTGAGATACTCATGGTGTCCATCATTATTGACTTAGAACAGTTTTAAAGTAACCAGTACAAGGTCACAAATGTTGTTTTTAGAATACTGAAAGTGCTTTTACATACACATACTATATATATATATATATATATCTTACTAGGGGAATTAACAGAGAGGGAAATGAATTTTGTCATTGTACAAATGCTTCAGCCAGAAGTAAGGCAAAATTGTTTTAAGAATTTTGTTTTTCATTTCTTTGATCAGAAATATAAGACAAAACATTAACTGAGGTTTCACCAAGCTGAACTTATTTTCTACATGTATTCTCCGTATTTTCAAATATGCTAGCAGAAATATGAAACATAGGTGGCAGGAAGCTAGACAGGAATGAAGCTGCAAAAAGTTCTATGAAGAAGCTAGTATTAAGCAATTGTAATGACAGTACTATGTGCCTATGAAACAAACCACTTTTTTTTTCCCATTGGTCCTTCATTTTTATTGCATACACACATACATATGTAGCAGTTAAGTAGTGCAAAAAGTAGTGCAGAGCCCATTTCCTCTTAGGCTAATCTTTCATTGTGAGCAATGAAGAACATAAAACAATGTGCATGTAAAAGTAGGAAACATCTGTATATATTTCAATTCCCATGGAAAGCAAAATCAAAGTTTTATATATGTGCTTTACATCATATCTTCAATGTCTTTTCTTTCTTTGAGAAGCAGTCTCTCTGTACCAAAGGGTTTTTTTTTGCTAGCTTGGAATGTATTCTGGTGACAAAAGCTTGAAAGAAACGCTTTTGGACTTAAGTAAAGCTTTTGATATGCTATCACCTGGGAAATCATGTATATGGAATAAAATGAGGACCAGGAGGAGAAATATAATGTGACTGAAGAGCGGGTTAGAGAGCAGATGATGAGGTACATAGAGGAGAACTTACCAAGTTGAAGTTCCTTAAAGATCTGTAATGGAGTGGTCCAAAGTAGTGATAAAATAGTATGGTGGTGAAATTAGGGGGGGGGGGGGGGGGGNACAAGCTCTTCAACTGTACAGCTATAGCTGTACAGTTCTACAAACTGAATGTTCCCATCATTCATTGAATGCATTATCTGGATGTATATTTATGCCTCCCAGTTGACTGGGATCCAGGATTGTACCAAGAGCATGAACAAGCCCATTGTGACCTTATTGTGTGTCAGACAATCTGTTTGGAGTAGGTGTGTGGAACCAAAACTACAAGTGTTTAAAATACTGTTAAATTTTTACCCAAAATACTGTGTATAATGCTGGAAAACTGAATTCAGACTGGAGTAGAAATGAGCTGTGATATCTAGCAGTGGTTGCAGAAGTCCTATCAGCTAACATGTGGTAGTTCCATAAAAAAACTGATAGTCACAGAGCACAACAGAGGTTTGCAGTCCTGGAAGCTGTACAGTGCCCTAACGTGGCAGTGTGCCCATCCTAATTAGCTCAGGCTCTCTGAAGGTACATTACCTTGAAGAAAGTCAAAAGAACTACTGAAGGTAAGGGTCAATGTTGGTACATGAACAGTGTAAATAAGTTTAGACTGGAAATAAGACTGTTTCTAGCCATGCAAAATGACATCTGAATTTCTCTGGAACAACTTCACTACTGGGAGCTGAGAGATTGAACACTGTATGCTGTTTAAAGAGGGACTTGACTCATTTAAGGAAAAGACTACATTTGCTATTTATCAGCAGTGTAAGGGATGGAATCAAAGGTTGCAGGTTCTTTCCCAGTCCCCTTGTGGTGAAACTTACTTGTTAATTCCTGGGTATTGATGTTGTGCTTCCACTGCTGTTTTTACTCAACCCGACGGAGCTGTTTCTAATGTTTGATTAAACTGAATTTTCTTTCTATGCACACCATAGCATCCACACAATGAGACTATTGACAGAGGTTGCCTAAGTAGATTAGGCATAATACTCCTGTTGTCTTGCACACCTGCTTGGTATTTGCTTTCAATGTAATGAAGCCTGTGCATGCTCTGTGCCACAAGGAAATACTTTTCTATTGATGAAAACATTTACTCTTACTATACATTTTTATGTGTAAAACTAGGACCATTTTGCATGGAAGGCATCACACTCCAGTGTTTCTACCCAAGTATTAGTTCTCAAGTAATGTTTGACAGTATGAAATACTCAAATCCAGTTGTGGGATATGCTTCTGATGAGTCTATACAAAAGCAAATGCTATGCTCTAGTTTACTCTTTAAATTGTAGTGGAAAGTCAAGGTGTTAAATAACATGCTAACTAGCTGGAATTTTTTTCAAAACTTAGCTTCTGAGAGATTCCTGTGATGAGGTTTAATATTCCAGTGTGGAGGTGAAGAAAGGATTTGCCACATTCTCATTTGCTCTAGAAGGGGTTGTTTTTACCCCCAAACGTAGTCCCTTCCTTGCACTGTATGAAATGGTTTTTGCAGTTCTGGTATCTGTACAGAGGGATCAGCAAGTGAACATCTTGTCCTGTTAGACACCATCTCTGTTCTGCTACTCCTCAAAGACATTCAGCTCAGGTCAATGTTTAACCTGAGTAGGGTTAAATAAAAAGAATTGTTTTATGTTGTATTAATATTAATGAATCACTTGGTGTTGCATTAAGCAGAGACTTCTTGGGCAACAGATTTTTGATTCAGTTGCGTTCTATTGTAGTAATGGTTAACATTGCTTATCCGCTGGTGCAGTGCTCTCACCTTTCAGAATTGAATCTGTTGTGCCTATTAAACATCCCTTGATACAGTTTTGTGTGTCATAAAGGCCCTTGAAACTGAATTTGATGTACTTGAGAATAATCGTGACTCTTTCAGCTCCCTTGTGTGCAATTTGAGAAAACAATGGTATCTGTTAAAAATTTAGAGGAGAAAAGCACTGGATTTACAGTCCCTGAGAGAAGGTTGTAAACTCTTACTGGGGTGCTTATAAAAGGACATTATCACATCTGAAAAGCAGAGGCAATGGAAAACAACCTTCAAGGCTTTTTTTTCTCCTTGAGCAAACCAGTTCTCTGTAAACTGCATTTTTTTATGCAAGAACATGTTCTTTCTTGTTTCACTTCTTTTTTAAACTATCATTTCAGCTATGGTGGTGGTACTGGGTAATGGTTGCTAATGGCTTTGCAAATGGTAATCTTAACCCTGCACTGATTGGCATCCAGTGATAACAAGGTTTTGATACGTAGAACTAAAGATTTATTATTTTTTTTTAACAGCATATGAATGCTTTATGGTTTTAAGGTAAGATAGTTCAGTGTGCGTGAGCCTCAACTAAGAGCGCTATGGTTGAAAGACAGCATAATTGTATTCTGTAGCCTGCTCTAAGATAAATTAATGGTCAATCTTAAGCTACTTTTTGCTGGACTTGCTTCCATATTACAAAAAATGAAATTATCATACTTCCCCCATTTTTGGGTGACATTAGAAGAAAACCTAAACAGCAATCAGACATAAAGACAAAGCTATCCAATGACATGTCTTTTCAAGTTGTAATGAGGGCCAAATAAGGGTGGACGAGTCATAGTTGTAGTGTATCCCTGCTCTAGCATAGAAATCAAAAAACATTCTGTGAAAATGTGGGGTTTTTTAATTTTACTAACAACAACCCCTTAACTCTGCTATACAATGTTTGTAAATAATCCACAAGGTATCCTTTATTATTCAGTTAATTCTACGTACAAAGACAGTTAAGCTTCCTTTTGCTTTGCACTATATAGACAAATAGTAAAGTCTACTCAGAGATCTCACTATTTACATGATAGGGCTTCATTAATTTTTTTCTACTAAATCGGTTAATGTGATGGCATAAGGAATTCTCATTATTATCTATCATATTTAGGAAGAATTCTGAGATTGGAAAATTTTGAGTGTGAGCCAGGAAAGGATTATACTCAGACCAGTAATTAAAATATCTCTTCAGTTCTAGTGGTGTCATATTGAAATTCCAGCTGTGTGAAAGGCTTGTATCACTTTGTATCTCAGGCTTGAAAGACATGAAACATTTTTATGCTAAAAAAATAATAGGCCTTCCCTGAGGAAGCCATTAGGTATCTTTCTTCTGTATGGCTTTCCCCTAGTGCTTTAGGTTTCTATAATCTTAAATTCTGTAAAAGTTAATATTGTCTATTAGCTTAATTTTCACCAGACAAATGTTGATTCTTTTATAAAGCTGTTAAAATTAAGCTGTCCAAATGTAACTGAAGCTATTATATATTGGAAATACTTGAAGTTAACAACCCAGTCTTTACATGAAATGAAATTTCCCTTATTGACACTCACCACTGTTTATGATCATCAGTCAATTCTTATTATAGTCTACTTACGAGCAAAGAAAATATAAATATTTGAACATCAGTAAATGTCTTTTGATTAATGTTGTGGTAATCCCTTTGTTAGAAGACTTACTGATCAAGATTTACGAATTAACAATTCTTTTTCAAGAGAATTGACCCTTTTTTATTTTTAATTGTGTAAGGATTTTTTGTTATATACCTCCACCAGTTTTTTGTTACTTTCTAATTCTATATGATGCCTGATCATGTCTGAACACTTTTTACTCACAAATTAAGATTGTGTTGCTTTTATGAAAATGAGATGATCGTGAAATGACCTATAGAAATTTATTTAAGCTACTTTAGCTATATTTTTTTCTTTCTGTTTGAAAACCGAGTTTTCAAATGGAGCTTTATTAACTATAAATATGTTTTTACAGAAGTCTTGCACATATTTACACTTTCAAATGATTTGCCATCCAAAAAGGGAGTAGCTGGTATTAGTAGATGCTGTTGTTTGGGTATGTGCAGGGATGTTTCTGACAGAAGTACAACTTGTACTCAGTAGTCTTAATGTCTAAATTACTAAATTATTTTTTTAGACATTTTGACACTTTCAAGCGCTACACTGTCAAATTGAAACACATAGCAAAAAGATCCATCCTGAAATATGGTAGATGCAAATTCATGCAGCAACTGTTGGGTTGTCAAAGTCGTGTGGCACTGTCTGAAGACTAATGTAGAGGTAACTGAGGTAAGAGTTTTACTCTTTACCAAGTGAAAGTATCTGTCTGGATAAACATAGCTCCTGATAGACTTTGATTCAATTTTGCCAAAGAGCTAAACTGAGAACTTCTGAATTGCAAATATTATACTTCTTCAGGAGGAAGTTTTGAGGTACAGTGTCCTTGTTCAGGTGGAAGAAACAGTCTGCTCTTAGGAAGCTATGGGCAATATTTAGGACAGGTCAAATGGTGAAGAAAAACAACAGCATTGCTCTACTGGCGCTATAGCAGTATAGCTTAGGTCACTTAATGGTTGCTCTAGGGCCAGGACTGGCTTTGTCTTTTTCTGTATGCACACAAAGCTGGCTTAGGAGAGAAATGTATCCTGTAGTTTGTTCACTTGTGGCACCTTCTGTAGCAAGGAGTCTGTATTATTTTCCATAATACAATTTTTTTTTCAACCCAAAGCTTTTCAAAAGACAGAAATATGTAGAATCAGACCTTCAACTTATGTTTATCAAAGCTACTTAAAATAAATATAGCTTTTGTGATTCTCATGTTCTTATCTAGTAGAAGTTGTATCTTACCTTTAGGGAAGATGCTACTGACTTTCTCCAGCAGTTCAGACCCCAACCTGTACTGGTGCAGGGGGTTATTTGTCCCCAGGTGCAGGACCCTACACACCCACCCTTTTTGAATTCCATCAGGTTCCTCTCTGCCCAACTCTCCAGACTGTCCAGGTCTTGCTGGATGGCAGCACAGCCTTCTGATGTGTCAGCCACCCCTCCCAGTTTTGCATTATTGGCAAACTTACTGAAGGTACATTCCATCACTTTATCCAGGTCATTGAGAAAAATAGTGAAGAGGACTGGACCCGGTACAGACCCTTGGTGGGGCCCCACTTGTTACAAATGTCCAACTAGATTCTGCACTACTGATCACGACACTGAGCTCTGTCTTTCAGCCAGTTTTCAATCCATCTCACTGTCCATTCATCTAATCCCTGCTTCTTAAGCTTACCTATGAGGATGCTGTATGAGACAGTGTTGAAAACCTTGTAGAAGTCAAGGTAGACAACATCCACCATCCTCCCCTCATCTATCCATCCATCCATCCATGCCATCGTAGAAGGCTCTCAGTTTAGTCAGACATGATTTCCTCTTGGTGAATCTGTGTTGACTACTTCTGATAGTTTTTCTGCAGATGCTTTGAGATGATGTCCAAAAGGAGCTGTTATGTCATCTTGCTGGATGTAAGGCTGACCAGCCTGTAGTTTCCCAGGTCTTCCTTCTGGCCCTTTCTGAAGGACTGGAGTAACATTGGCTTTCCTCCAGTCCTTAGGTACCTTGCCTGTTCTTCAGGACCTTTCAAAGGTAATGGAGAGGGGCCCAGCACTGATTTCTACCAGCTCCCTTGGCATTCGTGGGTGCATCCCATCAAGACCTATGAACTTGCAGATATCCAGTTTACATAACTGTTCTCTATCTTGATCTTTCTCAACCAGGGAGAAGTCTTCCTTTATCTAGACTTTCTCTGTTATCTCCAAAGTCTGGGACTCCTGAGGGCTGGCCTGAGCAGTAAAGACTGAAGCGAAGAAGGCATTCAGCAGCTCCAACTTCTCTGCATTCTCTGACACCATGACACCCATCTCATTCAACAGCAGGACAACATTTTCTCTAGTTTTCCTTTTGCCTCCAATATGCTTGAAAAAACCCTTCCTGTTGACTTTGAGATCCCTTGCCAGGTTTAATTCCAAGGAGGCCTTAGTTTTCTTTGTTTCATCCCTGCATACCTAATGGCATTCTTGTAATCTTCCCAAGTGTTCTATCCCTTTTTCCATGCACTGTAAGCTTCCTTCTTCCACTTGAGCTTTTTCAGAAGATCTCTGATCAACCATGCAGGTCTCCTGCTTCCCTTGCCTGATTTTTTCCTCTTAGGGATGTGATGATCTATCATGTTCTGTTCCCCTAAGCTGCACTATTTCCCACATGTAATTGAGATGTGACTAAACAGCTATACTTGAACAGTGAAAACACAAACATAAGTAGAAATTTCATAGTGGATAACAATCGAAATGCCTCCATGTATTTATTTTAATTTGCAGCTCTTTTTATATAAAAGCTTAACTAATTGTTACCTATGCTACTTTTGTTGCATTCCATATATATGTGATAAGTATTTTTACCATAATTTTCTCAGAAGAAAGGTGGCTTGATGGAAATGATGGCTCTCTCTTAACATTCTTGTGAAAGGATATGGTTTTCATCAGCTGCTCTCTTATAATCTTGCATTTACACCTGTTTGAAGGTACAAATGAGGAGGACATTTAGCAGGTGTGTCCAGGGCAAACACACTGGGTCCTAGATACCAAAGTGTCCCTATACTGATAGGCCTTTCTGATCTCACCTCTTTGACAAGGTTACCCTACTTGTATCTGAGTACAGCTTCCACTGTCAGGTGTTTTTCTATTAAAAATTATCTATGTTGTACAGCATAGCTTCTATATTTTTGACCGTTAGTAGGTGTATTCTTCTCTATCTGTATAGACCAGTAAAGAAATAGAAGCAAACCAGAATTGGAATCTCCGTCTCCTCAGAAAAAAAAAATAAGGTTCCATTCACAATCTCCAAAATTGTGCTTTGTTTTCGTAACAGTGAAAAAGTATAGTATCTTTCTTCTTTATCACTGTATTCCTTGACATACTTTGCTTCTATCTTACTATACCTTATGGGATACCATGGCTCCTGTGGAATATTCTGGTTCACACTGAACTTTAGTCCTCTCAGCTATCTGGAGTCATTGTCTTTTCTACCTCGTTTTCTTTAGTCTTTTCCAATGTAAAGTGTCAACTGTTCTAACTTGTGGTTGCTTATCCTAAATGCTTTTCCTTTAGTTATCATCACAACTGTGCCTCCAGGGAACACCTGATGCTTTGGGCACAGTGGTTTGCATGTGAATTAGACTATTCTGTTCTATATGAATTTTTGTAATGCATTTATTACCTCAGGATCTGAGCACCTCCCAGTAGTACATGAAGTAAAAAAAAAAAAAATCTGTCACAAGTTATTTGCTTCCTATCATCTACTTAAACTTGCAGTGGAATATTTTCTTTTAGTATGGTTTTGTGTTATTTTTTTAAATGCGAGCCCTCTTTGTGGTGCAGGGAGAGACATGAAGTACTCTGTTATGCACTTGTAGCACAAGTGTTGAGTCTTGGTTCCCAGTGTGAAATTTATCCCAAAGTCAATTCCCAAACAAGTAGGAGTTTCCTAGCTTTCATAAATGCAAAGATGTTACTTTCCTTAGTAAAAATTGAATAATTAATACCACTGTTGATATAGAAATACATCTATTGGCTACTCAGCCTTTTAAACCAGGAAATTCACAGTATTTTACTGGTGAACCTTAAGGAAAATAAAACCTCTAACTTGCTATCTAGCAATGTGTCTAAAAATATTTCCTGCAACATCAAATATAATTTCTACTGTAGATAATGTAGTCAACAATATTGCTCAGTTTTGTTTCTGTTGTGGTTTAGCCTCAGATGACAACAAAGAACCATGTGGCAGCTGCTCTCTCTTGAGCCATCCACAGCTGGGAGGGGAAAATTGGAAGAAAAAGTCAAAACTCGTGGGTTGGGACAAAGGCAATTTAACAGAACAAAACATTAACAGCAACATGGATAAAGTATAAAAGCAGGATTATGATGTCGACCACTCACCAACCGAACCTGGGCCATTCCCAATCACACGCTGCCACCGCTGACCTCCTGTCCCTCCCTCCCCTTCCCAGCCAGCTGCCCTTCCCCTGAGCATGGCTCACATGGGATGGAATACCTGTATCCCTTCTAGAGCCAGGGGAGAATTAACCCTGTCCTTCCTGGAACCAAGAAAGTTTCTTGATAGATGTTTCTCTTTTCTTGACTTCTCTAATAAATTTAGTAATGGTTATCTTTTGTAAATACAATTGTATATACAGGTTGCAGCATATTTGCTTTTGTGTTACTTTCAGATGGCACTGTATTGGCTTTATCACTGTTATATATTTACAGGCAGTGGTACTGTTATACACATACTTGAAATGTGAAATACCTATAATGAAAACATAGATGAACACTACAAACTAAAGTGATTTTTTTCATGAATACGATGCATTATTTGTTTCACAGACTTTTCAGGTAAAATGTTACAGGGAAACTAATCCGCTCATAGCTCTCATAGAATTGAGTCAGAACTGGGTTTACATTTGTTATCTGATAAAGGACTGTTGATGGTATCGTCTGTCTGCATTCCCTGAATAGTGAATACTGAGACTCTTCCTGCTCAGACTTATTACTGTTAGATTGGCTTCTAAACCAAGCTAATACAGGTCACAAAGTGTGGTAAATTGGCAGCTGCTCTAACTGATGAAAAGAATAATTGCAGTGTGAGGCAGGAGAAGCTCTAAACTAATTTTTCCTTAGCAGAAAATGGGTATTATCAAATACAGAGAAAGCTAAGTTAAAGTAACCTTGAATTTTTGCCTGGAAGCCAAAAATGGCTGGAATTTTCAGTCACGGTAATGGTTACATCTGGGCAGTTCAATAATGAAACTCCAATCCAACACCTAAAAATGTTTCTTGCATATCCCTCACCTGATTCATAAGTGTTACTTTTCCAGGAAGGAAAGCCTGTATAATTAGGACTTTCTTTCACACCCTTCAGAAAGTTGTCCTTGACAACTTTTTAATGCTGATGGTGGGGTGAGATAGGTAAGGCTGTGTATCTGAAACTGGCAAGAAACATTTAACGTTTGGAACTCACAATCAAATAATTGAAATTTCAGAAGAGTTAGCATTCAGATCTCAGCGTTATTAATGAGTATAGTGATTAAAAAAAAATAAAAATAAAAGGAAAAGGTAAGTTTTTCTCAAATTTTCATGCATAGTCAAGAAAATGTGTCGATTGCTAATTGCACAAAATATACAAGCTATAGTAAGTAATATGAGGACATAGTAAATTAATTCATAGTTCTTTAAAACATGAAGATCAGGGTCTGTTGGTGGGTGTTAGGATTTGAAGATTCCACTACAATTTATTGTCATTTAGACACCCAGGTCTTCCTTCCCACACCCAGGAAGGGGAATGGGGGAAAAAACAAGCAAACCTGAGGGTTGAAATATAAACATATTTAATAGAATAAGACTAATGTTAATAATACTAAAGAATCAATACTGATCCAGGTACCATTATAAAACATACAAGGATTGTACTCAGCCAGTTATATCAGTAGGAAGCTGTGCACTCCCAGCAGTAGAAAGCAAATGTTGGACACTGACCACAATGGCTTTGGGAGCAAAGGAAAGCCTCAGGGGTCTAGTACCAGGTCAAGAGTTCTCAGGATGCTAGCCATCAAGGAAGAGAGAGGGCTTCTCATCCAATTTTCTAGTTTATATTGACTGTAATTTTCATAGTATGAAATAATCTGGTTGGCCAACCTAGGATCAAGTGCCTGGGTCTCACTCCTTGCGCCTGACAAGGCTTAAGAAACACCGACACCTCAAAACCTACAAACCATAGCTGGCTATAAAGTAAATATATTCACAAATACAGACACTAGAGTCTTCTAAAAGTGCAATTTTCCACAAGCATTAGAAGAGAAATTAGTAGTGTGTTGCTCAAACCAAGACAGTGGGAAAGTAAATGTGAATAGGGTCAGAAAGATTAAACAAATATATTGCCAGCAGGTAGATATAATATATAACAGACTTAATATAGTCTAAGGAGCAAACTTTGGTTTCTTTCAGTTCTGTGATCTTCAGTGACCTAATACAAATTGTAAATGGGTAAGCAATAGCTAGGCAGCAAAACCTTATTGCGTATTCTTCACAGATTCTAGAAATAATGCCTTTTAAAATGCCTACAGATTGTTTTATCACAAACTTCAGTATAATTTCCTTTCTACGAGACATAGCATTTTGCTCTGACAGAAGGAATGCTTTCAAAAACTGAGGTAAATATCTGATGCAGCTTAAGGGTACACCCTGAAGCAGAACATAATATTTGCATAAGAAATGACTGACTTATCACATAAATTTTCCTGTATGATTTGCTAGCTTGCCTCTAAGGAGCATGTAAACCTGAGAGAGAGAGAAGTCAAATATAAAAGAGGTATTTCTGCTTCAAAAGAGAAGTCTGATCTGAGAGGTTAGTATGTTGTATCCTGATAGGAAGGAGTTTGTCCCTCTGGGGTTACATGGAAAAATTTTGTAGACAACTTGTGTGACTACTTAGTTGATATATTACAGATGTATTCCCTGTATGTTATGCTGCAGAAGTATGATGTCTTGATATGTGCATACGTATCTTAGAAGCTGAATTGTAATATCAAGGATATTAAAGATGACAGAACCATTTCTGTATACCTGAATTGCTAGGAGCTGGTAATGGTTTATCAAAATATCATATCCCATTTTAATGTAGTGTAACAAAGAAACTATTTTTAAAAGGAGAAAGAATTGATAGATATCTATAAGGTTAAAAAGTGAAATAACTGCATACAGTCATCCAAATCATTTAAGATGCATACAGTAAAAGATTGAAGAAAAATGGTGAGTGGCTGATGTTGAGCATGCACATAAATAGATTGCTTAGAGCTGAAAATGCAACTCTGAATTAATAGCAGTAATGAAAGAAACTTGTAAAGGGGATGGGCTGGTAGAGCGTGCTACCAAACATCACAGTTATAAATATTTCTTTTTATAAATGCTGAGAGTTGGTGACTAGGAAAATTGAAAAGTGTCTTTCTGCTCAGTGTATTTTATTAATCACACAGCTTTCCAAAGAGGAACATAGTTGTATGCCACTGGTGAACTGTGAACCTGATGCCTCTCCTGCTTTTGACAATCGGGGGGTTCTATGTGTATAAGCTCTATGTGTCGATTTGAAATCGACATTAAGTTCAACAGGCAGCAGAACAAATTCTTACTCATTTACCATCAGAAACATTCTTATCATTGTTTCTCATATTCTTCTCTCAGTCAATATACTACACGCAGAAGTCTCTGAAATATCACTCTTTGCTGAGGTCAAGTGTCTTCCATGTGACACCTAGTTCATGACATGAATGGCTCAGAAAAGTTTTCTGGAGAAAAGCTGTGACCATCTGGGAAATAATTAAAGAAACACTGAGGTTAAAAAACACAAAGAAGGATTTCTTTAGGAATTAATTTTTAAATTGATGCTTACTAATTCAGTGAAGCAAAACCAGGCTGAATCATTGATCCATTTCTATGCGCAGTGTGCTTATTTATTGCTGTTTATCCAGACCATTGAAAGCCAGGAAGACGTTATTTCTTTAGTATTGCCTGTAGTTATACACTGGAGAAAATGTATGCAAGCATCAGCATCTATCTTGTGCCTATGAGATATTTGTAAGATGCAGACTGTTTTCTGCTTATTTGGTGCTTGTGCAGAACTCCAATGAGCAAACATTTGGCATGCTCCTGGTGACCTCAGTGGAGTCAATGGGTTTACCCCAACAACAAAGGAAGGAAAATGTAGCTCTTGAAGTATCTTCAAAACAGTATTGTCTTTATGACTTTGTAAAGATTGGGTTTGTACAGTTGTTGAGCTCAAACCACAGTATTCAATAAAGAAAGGTTCTGTTGAATAACTGGAAAAAGCCTTTCTGGCCAGGTTTTTGAGAACCATGCCGTGTTGGTCTCTGCTGGAAGCTGTATTTTGCATATCTCACAATAGCAGCGTTTTCTGTCAATGCCAGAACTGTTGTAGTCAGTCATCTTTCATGGAAACGGAAAAGTTTTGTAATGCCAAATGGTCGAAAGACAATGATACTGGACTCTTCAGTGCATGATACTTGCACATCCAAAACATATGGATATATCTGTGACTGCAGAAGGCCACCTCTAGCTCCTTTTAAAGTAAGCATTTGGTCATTTGCTCATCAGAATGAGTTTCACTTGTCTGTAAGGCTGTAAGATGGTACAACATAATATTCTTTCTGACATTAGTTTGGCTAGGAAATCATTGTGCTACTGATGTATTATGAGGCACAATGATGCACCAAAGGACTAAGGACAGACTCCACCTTATTAAATGAGTGATAAGCACTCATTTGTTTTAATGAGTGAGCACTATCATTACCAACAAAATTGGGTGGAAATCAGGTGCAGGTTAAGAAATATTACACTAATTTAGCAGTCATAATTACATATGTCATGAATTCAACTTTTGTAGAGGTTTATGTGAAGTAACAATGCAGTATTGCAGGTGGCAATGCTGGTCTTGATCTTGTGATTAAGAGGAATATCTGCAAAATCTGAAGCAGTGATGTTATTCATATTAAGAT
>VZTM01013035.1:4479-21480 GCA_013400555.1 Jacana jacana
ACAACCGCAGCTTTAGCTTCTTTTAAAGCTTTCCAATCTAAAGCAATCCATTGTCCACCCTCCCCGGCCCTGCAACTACAAGAAACGCAGGAGGTCCAAGTCCCTGTCTGCGCCTGCATCCCGCGTAATCCTCTCCCGCCGGAGGGTCCGTATGGGCACGGGCGGAGCTGTCGGCATTAGCTGTCCCACATCACAGGCAGCCGAGCCGGCGGAGGGCAGGGCTCTGTGGGAAAAAAAGATTAGTATAGGCGGGGGGGTGGTGGTGGTGGCTTATCTAAGTTGTTCACTGTCAGTTCCTCCAACTGCTTTACAAGTTCTCGGATCTTCGCGTCACCTTGCCCTGCTAGGGCGTAGTTGGGTTTCATGTGGTGTCCCTGGGGCACTTTCCGGGGTGAAAGGTGGTAAGGGCGGACACACTCGAAAGTGTCCTCTCGGCTCCGCTCGCTTGTCATTTTTCATGTCATCGGCGGCCGAGCTGCGAGCCGATGTTGCACCATCTCGTCTGTTAGTCTCTTTCACTTTCGGTTCTTCATCTCAGGGGCTGGCACAGGGGGCTGAGAGTGCGAGGCCAAGTCGGGTGCCAGACCACGTACGGATAATGGTACGGAAAAGCGCTCGCTCGCTTTGCAGTTCTGTTAAAGTCTCTTTTACGAGGTGCCACACGGTGGCTAGCTTATGTGCTTCTTTGGAGCCCCTGCTAATTTCTTCCCACAGGCAGGTCCCTTCCCATCTTCCCAGGCGCGCCATTCAAAGGCTGTACCCACCCCAGGAACCAAGTTCCTGTACCGTGCCTATTTTAACAGAACCTTTAAGGTCCCATTATCATATGATAGCCCTCTCTTAGAAAGGATGTGTTGGAGGAGCTTTACCANTCCCACAGGCAGGTCCCAGTATCTTCCCAGGCGCGCCATTCAAAGGCTGTACCCACCCCAGGAACCAAGTTCCTGTACCGTGCCTATTTTAACAGAACCTTTAAGGTCCCATTATCATATGATAGCCCTCTCTTAGAAAGGATGTGTTGGAGGAGCTTTACCACTGCCTTTGGACAGTGCGATTCCCACCTCCTCCCCAGATGCCCACCGGGCCAGGGTGAGATTCCCCTCCACGTCCTCCCGCGCCGAGTCCGAGGGGCACCCTTTTTCTCCAGTTGCCGGGACAGCAACTCCTCCGGTCAGCTTTCCCGCTCCCCCTCCTATTCAGCTGTCTTCATTGCTCTGCAAGCAACAGCAAGAGAGTCTCCCCCTCCTATTCAGCTGTCTTCATCGCTCGGCAAGCAGCAGCAAGAGGGTCCTTGTTTGGACGCCAATTGTGGGAACCATTCAAGATGATGGTCCCCAACAGTTCTTTTTCTCCCCTTTTCTTCTTTAGTGCTTCTGCTCAAACAAAATTAAAATGTTATCACTTTCAAATTTTCATTTTTTTACGGAAAATTACAATTAAAATTCCTCTGGTTTTCATTGAGTCAGGCAGGTCCCATTCTCCCATTTTTCTTCCATTTTCTTTGGTTTATGTAATGCACTTGAAAAACCCTAAGCTCAGTTAAAGCATCAAACATGCAAATAGTACTTAAGATAACTTAGCAATGCAGTGTAGTATGACAGATGGTTGTTTACAAACCATAAGAAGTTCTGAATATAGAAGTGTGTATTTCTTACACTATAATACTTTCGATTACTTGATGAATGATGAATGTATATTCTGTTAGCCGTGCTGAACAGAAAAGTGTGTGGGGTGAGATCAAGGCATAGTCAGCTAGCATACGAAACCAGGTTTAAGTTATCTGAAATTTCTCTAGTCTCTGAAGAATGTTTCTGCTGCTAACAAGGATACAAGCCCTTTCTCCCTTTCTATTCCAAATGAAAGGTTGGACCAGACACTCTTTCAAGGTCCCTTCCAACTTAGGCTGTTCTGTGATTCTATATAGCTGTGATTTTTGTTTTCACTTATTTATGGGTTCTTCAGCCTAGCATTCAATTAGAATGGGATGAGTTTTACATAACTTATAGCACTTTGTTCTGTAGTTCCTTTTCTAAGGAGCATGCAACTTTGGCGTCTTGGAGTCTAAAATAGCTTTTTAACTCTTATATTTATACTTTATCGGGAAAAAGTGCAGTTACCTTCCTTGATGCAACTGAATTAAAACTTCTACTTTATATTATGGGTATAACAGCTATGATCAAAGTATGTCCAAATTTTTATGGATTAATTTGGATCTTAGTTTAATTGGCGTAAATTACATATATGAAAATGTAATGTGATCATGTGGGCTCATTGAAAAGCTTTTTATATTTTAACTGCTCGCAGTTTCTGAAAATGTCAAGACTGCTGTTCACATGCCTTTGAAAATATGTGGGGCTTGGTTTTCTTTCAGTATTGCACCTTTATGACTAAGTTTCACAGTACAGTATTTTAGGAGCTTGAATATGGAGATTGGGCTATTAGATCGACAGTTTTTGTTTGGTGCTAAATTAATTTTTCATTAAAAGTAAGAGTCATCCTGCATCAGTCTAGCTATATCTGTCTAGGTACAACAAATATTTTTGAGCTTACTGCTAAGGGAAGAAACAAAATGTTTCACTCTGGGAATGGAAAAAAAAATTTCAAAGAAATTAATCCGCAGGCAGGTGGTTCTAAAGTAATGGGAACTTAAGTAGTCAAGTCCAAGCCATTAATTTTTTCCAGTGGTTCATATGGTAATCGGTTGGTAATTACCCTCTAGAGTAGCAGTAAGTGCTACCTAGCTTATATTATTTTAAGGTTGGTATATTCTGTATGGTTCCTCATGCTATAGAATATTTGGTTGAGGATTTAGAAGCTGTGCAAAGTACATGCTTTGGTGCAAACCTTCTGACACAGTCAAGTAGCATGCTAAACTCAAAGGACTTCATACTATAGGAAACATTGAGGTCAATAGTTTTACAAAATGATAAAATTAAAAGCTATGTTTCTGTGATCTTGTAGTTTTCTCTAGAAATAATGTATTTCCTAGAAATAAAGTGGACTTGGATGCAGGATTTGTAGGTTTTTGTTTCCTTGGATGTGTTTCAGTGGCAACCCTTCATGCTCATGAAACACCGCTGCTGCTGTTTCAGAGGTGTGTCTTTTTTTGATAGATAAGGCCTTGTACTTTTCTTGAACTAACAATGTAAGACCTGTGTTCCTGTCAGGAACACAAAACATGGTTATATCCATCATCCTTGGTAGTTTGCTTTCTTCTTTTCTAATTAGTGTGCTTAAATATTGTCTGCTGACTCAACGGATATAACCAAATTTACATAAGTAATGTGGCTAAATCATCTTGAGAGTTGATAGTCAAGCAAGGAGTGTTTTTAAAAGGATCTTGCAAGGTCCAGGGACTGAATTGTCACCGTGCTCTCTGCTGAAGCTCAGTGCTGCACAGATCTTCCTCTGATCGCTGTGCTTTACCTTCCATTTCCTTCTCCTAGTGACTTTGCTGACTCTCTGACTTGGAGATCTTTCATATCTGGCTTCTGCTTCTTGTACTGCCTGCTGTGATTAGACATGTGCTACTTAGGTAATTTTAGGTACTTTAGGTAATTTAGGTAAAAAAAAAATGTGGTACTTAGGTAATTTATATTAATTTGGGCTGTAAATGACTGGCAGAATCTGCTTATGTTAGGAGAGCTGGGCTGCTTGTGAAGCATCTCCCAAATTGCCGCTTAAAACGGACTATTATTTTAAGAAATAAAAATTCTCACTAATGACACGTAGGTGTTCTGCTTACCAGTCTTGTCATAATGTCCAAATGAGCATGTCTCTTGCTGTTGATATTTTCATTGACACAGTTTGGTTTCCTGGCTACTTTCTGTTTTTCTTTCCTACTTTTCCTAACATTTTCCCTGTTTCCTAATCCAATTCCTTGGATTTGTTGAATTTTTAACAAACATTTTCTATGCTTTTGTATTTTTTGCTACTGTTACATGCTTTTTTTTTATGGAAAGCAATAACACCCTTAAAATTGTTTAATTTTCTGCAAGTGGAAACTTATGAGTAGAGAAAAATATTACAGAACAGTGAAAGATTATCAAGCATAATTCATATATATGATTCCTTTTTATATTTTTTTTTAACTCGTGATTTTCTAATATCTTATTCTGAGTAAAAAATTACATTGGGTACACACTTGTTCAGTTTCACTGACCTAGAACGTGTGAACACTTAAAATGTTTTGGATCTTGAAGACAAAATTTTGTGCATCACGTAATATATTCTGGGGTGTGGTATTACAGCAAAGAATTATAAAATTGAACTATGACATAAGTAAGGACTAGATGCTTAATAACTGAGGTGAGGCTTCTGAGACAAAATAAAGAAAGATCCTCAGATTTCAGTCTCTTGACTGAAGCTCTCTTTCCATTTAGTCTGCCACCGTAAGTTTTCTATGAAAAGGCCTAGAACTCAGCATACGTGTGTTTCATGCAGAATGTCAGCATCTCAGGTCACTTTTGAGAGAAGTTTGCTTTTTTCCTTTACAGTTCAGTGGAAAATAACTGTATCTAAAATTCTATGTAATGAAATATTGAATTAATATGACCGTTATTGTGGAGCTGTACTTAAGCCAAGTATGCATTAGCACAGCTATGCAGCTTTGCTTGAGAAGACTGAGAAGCACGAGGTACCCTAGTAATGGTGAAATCAAGGGGTTAAATGGAGTTACTTCATGTGAAGGTGCTACAAAAAAAACGCACCTCTTCTGCCATGGTGTATGAAGTGGTACTAACAGGAAAGGCCCCGCTCCTTGTGTATGTTAATGAATGGCTGAAAATCCTGCCAAGAAACATGGTACCTATTCTTGTAGACTACCTGTCTCTAGGAAACTGCTGAAGCTCCCTTTCCTTTAGGTCAGGCAATGGAAAACTGCAGTGCTTTGTGAAAACCTCCCTTGATTTGGTAGGGGCCTTATGTGAGTGTGTGTGGTAAACAGACTGCAACAGTGAAACATGAACAGGAGGTCTGTAGGGTGTGGAAACCAGAAGCAGGGTTGGAGGGGGTGGGCTGAAGAGCCTGGGATGCAGAGGCAGTGAGGGAAGGAATGGCAGACTGAATGGCTGCCCATGGTCTTTGGGTAGATCAAGGTGCAGGCTGTGGGGGAGAGAGCAGAAATGGACCACAATGTTGGCCTAGAGCCAGGGTGGCAGTTTCTCACATTTGTTTTATTTTCTGCCTTGTCATACCCCTTTTCCTTTCTTTTAGTGCTTTGAACCTGGTTGTTGTCTTCTGTTCCTCACTTATTTGTAGATCCAATTCAACAGCTGCAGAAGTTTTTAGTAGTGTACAAAGAACCTGAAATTTCCTCTTCAGCCTCCCTCTTCCCCTCTCCTCTCTGAAAAGCTTTAATGTGATACGCCATCTGCTGCAGACTCGTGGATGTTCAGAGGCATGATACAAGTAAAACTGAGATGAGGGAATTGTTGCCATGCTATTTTAACTCCTTTGGGTTTACTTTTCAGTTTACCATTAAAACTTGGAAGAGAATACTTTTGAAAGGATAAGCTAGTAAAGCTGCTAGAGAACATATCTCATAAATTAACCTAGTTTAACATTAAAATGCCTTTGAATTTCTATTTAGGCAGATGAATTTCATGGTCAGTCTTTTTATGAAGCTAATTAAATCTGGACATCTAATAGCTGTTTTAAATAAGAGTTTCCTGAGACGTTGGTGAAAGTCATCAAATTTTATGCAGATGAGATGAAAGAGGCAATTGGGCAGCTACTCTGCATGTGGGTTGCCCAGGAGAGTCCCCCAGCAATAAAGTTTGTGCTTTTGCTAAGTATGTTTTTGAAATGTTTCTCTCTGCCTATCTGGTGCTGCATGTGTTTTTGCTAGGCATCTTCCCTATCCATCCCTCCTATAGTAAAATAATTTTTGCTTGTAAAATTAAAAATTGCTAGAAATGCCAATGTTAGTCTTGATTCTCCAGTATTAGCAGATTGAAAAATACAGTTATAATTCAAATATTAACTTTAATTTCATCCTGTAGAAGTGAATTATTCAGTTAATTGGAACAAGCAGTCTCTTTTCATTCTTGCTAGCTTTGGGTGAGTTAAAAATGAGCAAAATACAATGATAATGGATCAAGTGTGTCGAGTGTATACTTGTTAAAATGTTATTTTTGTAAAGATCTTCAGTGTGAATGAGGGGAGTTAGTCTAATTATCCAGCTGCTTTTGCTGAAAGCTCTGATGGTCATTTGAACAGTACTGGAATAAATTAAATTGTGGAACAGGATTTTTCTGGCATATAATTGTGTAGCCTAAGAGTTAGATGCAGTATCTTACTATTTTTACTAAAAGAGCGGTGTTTTTTCTGACTAATCCATGGTGCTTTTGCACTATGATGTGAAACCTTCGAGAAATCAAAAAGAGAGACTTAATTTGAAGAAACACGGCTGTGGTTTCCAACAGTGCCACTAATTTTGTACCTCATCCTAATTTAAAGAGAACTTCTGATGTTCATTTATGTATATTTCATCACAGTATCTCTGCCCTAACTCTGATTCACAAAAATCTGTTCTATAAGTATTGGAGGAAGAGGGAGTTCTGGTTTTGGAGTTAGTAAGCTTTCATGCACTCTTATATTTATTTGGGCTCTCCTCTCTTCCTTCCCCTCCCCTAATACTGGTGTCGCCAAATAGCAATGATTAAGTTGCACATGGCTCAGGAGCATCCCACATGCAGCCTGTCATCTGATGGATGATTATACTAGTCAGTTCATTTTCCATCTTATTTTCTCTGTATGTTCAAGGGTTAAACCCTTGTGCCAAATGCAGCAGTATCATTGACCACAGATTATGCTGACCAGCTTTGCTGGGTGTCCTAATTTCAGTTGGGACAGAGTTCATTTTCTTTCTAGTGGCTGCTGTGTTTCAAATTTTGGTATGGAAGGAATGTTGATAATGCATAGTGTTTTAGTTGTTGCCAGGTGATGTTTATATTACTCAAGTTTTTTTCAGCTTCCCATAGAAGCTGAGAGGGAGCTTAGGGAGGACTAGCTGGCCAATTCCATACCACAGACATCATGCTCAGTATGTAAATAAGGGTTGTCCAAGGGATGGGAATCAAGGATCACTGTTCCTGATGTGCTGGGCAACTGGTCACCAGGTGGTGAGAGTGACTTACTTTATGTTGCATATTCTTTTACCATTATTATTAATGATATTTTCCTTTTCCATTATTGTTCTATTAAACTGTATTTATCACAACCCATTAGTTACTTGGATTTTTTTTCCCTTTCCTTCCTTCCTTTTCTCCCTCTTCTCTCTACTACCCTTCTTGGGGACAGGAGAATTGAGGAAATGGCTGCATGGCCCTAGGTGCTGGCTGGGGTTAAATCGTGACACTGGGATCATGGGATCACAGAGTAAGGAATTAGGAGTAGAGCATTAATCTCTTCTTCAACTTAAAGCTAATAAACCTCTTTTGGAGGAAAAAAATGGGACAAAAAATTTAATCTTCTGCTCTTTTGTTGCCTTCACCCAAGGTCCCTTGTGACAATATCACTCAAAATTGACCTGATGTTTGACACATTGACCTTCCAAATGTAGAATGCCATTGTCTGAAAATTCCATAAACAGGCAACCTATTTTAGGAAGACTTCCAGCTTAGCTACTTGTCCTTTTCTCTTTTTCATCACCTTAGTAGCGAAATCCACATTATCCTTTTGCATCTGGTGCATTATCTGTTTGCATCTGCTCTTTATTTTGGCTCAGGCATTGAAGAGATAACTTGCCTCAATCTTTTTAATGAAATATGAAGTTAGTGTTTACTGTTTCTAGACCAGCACATCTTGCTTGACTCTTGACTTGTGGTTATCTAAAACTTTTGTTCACATGAAATGTAAAATACGATTCTCAAGTGTTTTCACCACTCTTCAATTATCATATGTGTTCAGTCAAATTGGTTGGTAGACTATTTGCTTTCTTTTGGAACCTGAATTCTGCTGGAGTGTTTCAGGTAGTGTGACCTCGTTATATCAGGAGAGTAAGAAAACTCCAATAGATGAGAATGTGTTCCCTCTCTGGAGCAAATTGTAAAAACAGGAGCATATCTCCGGAGCTGGATTAATTTCTGCAAACTTAGATATGTGGGATTTATTAGAGCTTCTTTAGTTTTCTGTTACATAGTCTCATATTTTTTCCACACACATCCTTCCTGTCTAACTCAAAGTTGCCTTCTCAACATTCAGAGATGTCAACTCTCAACTGCTAATGAGGACCAAAAAGGGATTATGGAGTGCATTCATCTAGTGGTGTTAACAGATAACTAAGAACATCTGATGTATAGCAACTGATCCAGTCAGAAAGATGATAAAACACTTTTCCTGGTGATATTATATTTAATGAGAGTTCATTTTGAGTAGTTAAAGCAATACTGGTATATTCAATCCAATTACTGTTTGAAAACTTACACTTCAAGTGTGAAGACCACTTCTTACTGAAAGGTCTTAATAAATATCTCTTCTAATTGCTAGATCTGTTAATACTAAATTACCAATTTCTTTCTTGGTACACACCTGGGGTGAAGGGGAGGGACCAGAAACCCCGTGAGATAAAGAGGAATATTTTTGTACTTGTTAAAGTAATAGCTTTACTTGCAAAGGAGCTGGCACAGATTCCTCGAGTGAGGTTTTCAGTTCAGTGAAAGCTGCTTTCTTTAAATATTTGCATTTTCATAGAATGGTTAGAGTTGGAAGGGACCTTAAAGATCATTGAGTTCCAACCCCACTGCCATGGGCAGGGTTGCCTCCCACTAGACAAGGTTGTTCAAAAAGCTCCACCCAGCCTGGCCTTGAATGTCTCCAGGGACAGGGCATCCACAGCTCCCCTTGACAACCTGTTCAGTGTCCCACCATGCTCAGACTGAAAATTTTTTCCTAATATCTAATCTAAATCTCCCCTCTTTCATTTAAAACCATTAGCCCCCATCCTATTGCTATACTCCCTCATAAAGAGCCCCTCCCCTTCTTTCCTGTAGGCCACCTGTAGATAGTAGAAGGCTGCTTAATAGCGGGTTGCCCTGGAGCTTTCTCTTCTCCAGGCTGAACAACCCAAACTCTCTCAGCCTGTCCTCATAGCATAGGTGCTGTAGCCCTCTGATCATCTTTGTGGCTTTCCTCCACTGGACCCCGTTCCAACAGGTCCATGTCCTTCCTGTGCTGAGGACTCCAGAGCTGGACACAGTACCCCAGGTAGGACCTCACCAGAGCAGAGTAGAGGGGCAGAATCACCTTGTTTGACCTGCTTGGCCACACTTCTTTTGATGCAGCCCAGGAGGCAGTTGGCTTTCTGGGCTCCCAGCACACATTGCCAGCTCATGTTGAACTTCTTGTCCACCAATATCCCCAAGTCCTTCTCCTCAGGGCTGCTCTTAATCCATTCCCCAGCCAGCCTGTATTTGTGCTTTAGAATGCCCTGAACTATGTACAGGACCTTGCACTTGGCCTTTTTGAGGTTCTTGAGGCTCACATGGGTCCACCTGTCCAGATCCCTATGTATGGCATCCCTTCCCTCCAGCATATTACACCACACAGCTTGGTGTCATCATCAGACTTGTTGAGGTAGCATTGTGCAGCAGCTGTTATGTGGCTAAGGAAAGTTTACTGTTAAACACAACACTAAGCCAGACAGCAGCATAAGATCATAATTTTATAATAGGTTCGTACAGAAAAGCCTTCTGCAACTGCATTGTAATTTTACCTATACTGTACTTGGTATGTAGGTGATTATTCAGCAATCCTAAAACAGTACAAACTGAAGAGAGTTCTCTGTTCCTTACGTTCCTCTGGCTTGTTGTGGCTGTGCCTGACAGGTACACTTGGCGTCTACAGGGGTTTCAGGTTTTGGGTTTGTACTTGAAGTGTAGATGTATAATAGATGAGAAAATAACATTGCAAGTGTAAGTTCCTAGTTCAAATTTGTATAGTCCTTGCAGGTGTATCAAAAACCAGCAGGGAGTCTCCTCATTTTGGAGGTTAGGGAGTGACAGGGAATATTTAATAGTTACTCTCTACCCATTTTACTTCTTATTTCTGCTATGCTACAACGTAGAGGTGAGATTCACCTTCCTGAACATTAGCCAGCCTCGTCTGCTCTAGGTTTACTGTCTAGAGCCCTGTTCAACTAGAGATTGGATCAGTTCCTCTTATTTTTGTTACCCTTTATGGAGATGGGGAGGTCTGTAATCACTTAATGAGCATGTAAAGTACCCAGCCTACCCAGTAGCAGTAGGTTTTGGATAGCTGAAACCGACAGAGTAATTCTGCTGTTCATATCTGCAAAGTTATTTTTAGAGAATTGTGGAGATTTTGTAAAATGTGAATCTTCTGGGTATTGCACTATTGAACAGGAATAGCTTATATGTTTATATAAGCACATTCTTAAATTTTACTTAAATTAGTTGTCTTGGTTTTAGACTCAAAAGAAATTTGACAGACTAGTTCAAGCTTCATTTAAAAGAAGCAGTATCATCTTGTCTGTTCAGGATCTCTAAGTCCAATGTGTAGTAGTACCCACCACTGCAGCATTTCTCTTTGTCTAGCAGAAAGCTGGGAGAGGATAGGTTCCCTCTCCTCCCTCCACGTAGGTCTCGCATGCAGAGCACCTAGTGATAAATGGTTCTAGACCCCTACAAGGAGCAAAGCAGTTTTTCTGTTATTCAAATGTTTCTTATTTTTTGCATGAAATGCTTATCAGATCAAGCTAGGGTTTAGTTTAAAAAAATTAAAATGCAGTTGGAAGATGAGATCTTTTTTTAAAGGTATAGTCTTAGGACTTCAGTAGGACTTGTAAGTAGGTGTCAAGGGTGGTGAAGAACATAGATGCAGGAAGCAGATGTCTTGTCTTATTTGTGAATCTGAATTTGTACTAAAAAAAACCCTCTATTTCAGGTGTGGATCCATCCCTGCAAGCAGAGAACAGAGTTCCAGGCTCTTCACAAGCTACAGCTGCTGTATCTAAACAGCAGAAATCCCGTTCTACCAACTCAAGGGATGAGCGCTTCCGATCTGGTAGGGAAAAATGTAGCTAAAACATCCAGTGAATTAAGAGGAAACGTGTACCAGTAAAGCAGTACCTATACCTAAAGAAAAAGTTGGAAGTACTTTGAAAGATGGGAAGATCTAATGAATATTTTTCAAGTATTTCTGTACATAGATGGCTTTGTATTTCTCTGGATGAATGCTTTTGTTCAAATCCAGAATGGAGGAAATGCTAGAAATTGTAGTTATGCCTTCTGATGGTTTTCTTATTGTGAATATTACATCGTACTTAAGAATTTTCTCTTGTTTGTTGGTTGGGTGTCCAGTCTGTAGAACAGTTATCTAAACATTCAGAAAACTACAGTGTGTGGATTTATGTTTGGGTTTTTTTTGCTTGGTTGTTTGGGACATTGTGTGAAAGAAAGGTTATAGGATTGCCATATTTACTGTAGCTCACTTTCAAATATTTCCTGTGTCCAGTTCTGGGCTCCACAGTTCAAGAAAGACAAGAAAGTACTGAAGAGATTGCAGTGGAAGGCTACAAGGATGGTCAAGGGACTAGAGCACCTCTCTTATGAGGAAAGGCTGAGAGACCTAGGACTTTTTAGCCCGGAGAAAAGACAACTGAGAAGGGGGTCTTAGCAATGCTTATGAATATCTAAAGGGCAGGTGTCAAGAGGATGGGGTTGGGCTCTTCTCAGTGGCGCCTTGTGACAGGAAAAAGGGGAACAGGCATAAACTAAACACAGGAAATGTTTAAACATAAAGAAAAAAATATTTACTTTGAGGATGCCAGAGCACAGGAACAAGCTGCCCAGAGAGGTTGTAGAGTTTCCTTCTCTGTAGATACTCAAAACCTACCTGGCCATGATCCAGCGCAACCTTTTCTGGGTCAACCTGCTTTAGCAGGCAGGTTGGAGTGTAGATGATCTCCAGAGGTCCCTTCAAACCCCTACTGTTCTTTGATTCTGTAAGGCAGGTGCACAAAGAAGGGAAACATCACAGTGGATTTTAAATGGACACCACTGACCACAGAGCTTAGCCACTTCTATGAAAATAAGAATATCCTCATCACATCCTGTTTACATTGTTATTTTTCAGGTCCTTGAAGTACACTGTTAACCTGTGAAATTCCTTGTCACAATAGTAAGAAATGATGGGTGCTTGGAGGCTTTACTCTCCTATGTACTTTTGTACCTGTAAATGGATTTTTTTCTGTTTCTTTTCTGTGGGTGATTGCATGTCTTGGTTTTAGACATGAGAGGTGCAAGCAATGACATGCACTGCACATCCTTCATATGTTGTTGGTCTTGTATCACCTTGCTTTGCAACTGCTTGGGCATAGTGGTTATTACATCATATTTGCATTGCTGACACTTAAAGCCTTGCTCTAGAAGTGGACTTGCTATGCCTTTGTAGGTGCTTTATGAATAATTTAAGTATGAATGAGACTTTTTAAATATTCTGAGGATATAGTTGAACTCTTGGGAAAGATGTATTCAGCTACACAAAGAAACTTCTGAATGTCAGGGAAGAGTACATACATCAAAATCAACTAAATGACATGTTTAAGAGTATGTACAAATTGGTCATTTAAATTTATGTTTGCATTTCAAATGTATCATCAATACAATTCTACTGTTGAGTGTAGTGGCTGTATTACAGCTATGATTTCCAAGTCACTTTGTGACCAAGTAAGAGTCAAAATAACAAGCAGAGTCATGAATCTAATAGAAAATAATTCAATTAAAATAGTGTGCCGTGTTAAAACTAACAGAAATATAATGTGCAGAAGAGCACAACTGTAACGGGGAATACTTGGGAACCATTAGCTGAGAGAGCTAGGACTGTGTAGAGAAATATGCTGTATATATGGGCAATTTTCTGTCTCTGAGCCTCAGATGTCCGTTTTAGTTTGCACTGAGGACACATAGAAAAGCAAACAAACAAAACAAGAAGCAGGCAAATAACCCTGCCATACTAGTATTGTTTGAGGAAGTTTGGCATAGAGCTCATTAATCTTACAGTCAAGACATGTAGAAGTGGGTGGATATTAAGAAGTTCAGCTAACACACTTGTTATGAATAGATCTGGCTTTTAAATGTTAATCTAGCTGTCAGTGCTAATTATCAGTACTTCCTGTTTTCCTAGAGTTAATATTTGTACGGCCTTATTGATTTTAAAATTCTTTAAATCAACTTTCAGTGATTCAGAAGTACTGCTTGCAGTCTCATCAGTCTAGAGCTTAGCCAATGTTTTTACTTCTCAGTGTGAGTATTGCTGAATGATCCTGCCAGTGGACAGGATGAAGCCTTATATGCATAGGGGTTTTAGGTTATTTCTTGTTCTTATCACTGGCTAGCACCAAAAATCTAGTTAGTACTTCATGTGGACTGCCATGTGCTTCAGTGATTTCACTTCACTGCTTCGCTCACTAATGTTTCATTAAAAATTCTTTCCTAGAATGCATTCTTCACTTTGGATTTAAACCCTTAGGAAAAAAGTTCTTAGTTGTAACACATGCACTTGGATGTCTTTTTCCCACCAGCGATACATGAGAAGGCTCAGTGTGCTCAGGTGGTATCAAAACCAAATAGTGATGGTTTTGCTTGACTTGATTTAGGATATACTTATGACTATAGTACAGGTAATACAGATACAGCTTTCCCTTTTCTCCTCTCTAATTCTGAGAAATAAAAGTTTTGGATTTACTGCATTAATGGATCTCTTCTTTATTTTAATTAAGAGAAAGACATAAAGCCACAAGCTATTTGTTTCATGTGTTTTTAATCCTTGAAAGTATTACTACTATGATTCTTATGGGTGTTGAAGCACCTAGTTGACTTCAGTCTGAAAATTCTTCATGTCAGTGTTGATGTTTTTTCATAGCTACCCGTGCTGTGAGATATATGTATATGCAGAGCATCAACAGAAACGTTGACAAGACATCTTGGAAAACACTGATTACCACAAAGTAGCTTCACTTTGTTACTCTCAATGCTTGGGCATAAAAAGAGTCATAATTTTGCTTCACAAACCACTCCAATTTACCTGATAAATTCTAGCTGTCCTAAAAACATTTTCTACCTAAAGAAAAGATGTCCACTATGACCAGCGTGAAATGTTACCTTTTTTAATTTCCTTGTATGTTGATGTTGTGAATGTATAGCTTTAGGCCATAATTCTGAATATTATTTCTTCTTGTATCAACTGCCTACCTTATTTAT
Source organism: Jacana jacana (assembly GCA_013400555.1). NCBI lineage: Eukaryota > Metazoa > Chordata > Aves > Charadriiformes > Jacanidae > Jacana > Jacana jacana. The sequence goes on from VZTM01013035.1 coordinate 18,702, forward strand.
TCTTTCGTGTTTGGAAGGGAATGGAGGGTGTGTTGCTGCTGCTTTTTTTTTTTTCCCAGTATTTATTTCTTTTTTCCCCACTCTTTGCATCTCATCAGTTCTGCTATGTCCTTTGCAAGAGTAGCTGATGAGGGCAAAATACAACTTTTCATAGAACAGGGTCTCTTTCTGGAGCAATTATAGTTATCTTAGAACCATCAACATAAATTACTTAAATTAAGCAAGCAAAACAGTTTTGCCTTTTTATGCAATTAATCTGTCACTAGCTGTAAGCATTTTTTTTTACAGTTTCACAGAGCTCTTGTCCATTTGAATTAAAGGTAATTTTTATCATACACAGAGCTGTGTCTTGAAGCAGTAAATGTTGCCAAAAAAATTCCAACAGTGAAATACCATCAATAAGTACTGTAGGCTACTATATTGCCTAGGACTTCTTGGAACAGCAGTTAATATTACAGTGTTTTAACAAGTTTTCATTCTGTGAAATGATGACGATGGGATAAAGTAAGAAATGCAAAGACTTTTCAAGCACTTGTGCGTGATAAGTTCTAAGACCCTGATACTGTCAATTCAGAGGATGCTTGGTGATGGCATCTGCTCACCCACTGAACCCTGGACCATCGCCGACCACTGACTTCCTGCCCCCCTCCCCTTCCCAGCCAGCTCCCACTACCCCCTGGGCTACCCCCTGGGCAGGCTCACCTGGGATGGAATACCTGTCCTCTTGCTAGAGCCAGGGGAATATTAACCCTCTCCCTCCTGGAACCAGGACACATGTTAAATCAATTTCACAGTAATTTTTTAAGAAGTCAATAACACACAATACTAGGGAGCTTCTTTTTGCAATTCTGATATAGAATTGAACTTTAGTTTATAGTGATTTACTAATTTTTGTACCCTAAATGTTCTTTAAAATTATTTAATTCCTTTTACTCTTTTTTAGTGAGGTCTTTTTCATTGCATACATAATATAGACAAGGCTCTGAAAAGACACATGGAATAGGAACAAAGCATTCCAGGGACGTGAAACAGTTAATTTATTTAGCTGAGAGGCAATGTTTCTACTCAGTTGTTATCCAGCACTGGAGCAGATTGCTCAGAGAGGTTGTGGATGCCCCATCTCTGGAGGGGTTCAGAGCCAGGTTGGATGGGGCTTTGAGCAACCTGGTCTGGTGGGAGGTGTCCCTGCCCATGGCAGGGGGGTTGGAACTAGGTAATCTTTAAGGTCCCTTCCCACCTAAACCTTTTTATGCTTCTATGACAAGGTACTACAATAAAAGTTTCAAACTGGAAATAGATCTTTAAGTAATACAGAAGGAACTAATGAGTTAAATCAGTGCTGTGAAAATAAAACATGAAACAGAATAAAAAGTTATCCTGACTGTCTTCTGGTTGCTTTTTATCATTTAATCTAGTATTTTTCAAGTTTGGGATGGAGTTAGGAGGGCTAGAGGAGGAGGTGGTGCCGATTTTGCTGTCTGGAAATGTAATAAAAAGTAGTTCCTGTGCTTGCTACCACACGTCTATGTGATGCTATGACCTATCTCACTGTTAAAATGAATGGCTCAACATACCCTTGCCTCAAGCTTGTTCTTTCCATTCCCTGATCCACAGCAAGCTAAAAATGCTTTTGTTTTTTTACCTGCAATGTTAATTAATGATTTAATGAATTTATATATAGGCTATAAATATTATGTGTTATTTTTCTCTTTTGGAAGACCTTTTCTGGATAAAAAAGTTTGTTATGTTCCCCTTCTTCCTACTAGATGTTAATGTACCCTAAGAATGTCTTCTAAATTAGATGTAGCTATAAGCATGGTTGGAGTGAATGCATCAAATAGTTAACATCTTTTTTAAAAAACAAGCAGCTTGGTTTTGAGTTCAAATTCTGCTATAGATATGTGTCCTGAATTGGCATTTTCCCCCTGACTTTTAAGGCTGCAAAACCTCCTTTAATTTAAGTAGTATTCTCACGTCTATGGATATCCATATAGTCCTCGGTGCATTTAAGTATCACAGCAAGATGTGTGTTCTGATTAAACTTTCTGGAATTTTGTGAAATGAAGAGATTTGATTTGGGATATCCATAATAATAAACTTCCCCAGGGGACATTTACAACTTAAGGGAGGAAGTCCAAAATTAAAGATCAGGAGACACCAAGACATGACAAAAAGCCATAGTCCAGAAAGGAGGCAGGGAGACATAGAGAGTGTAGTGAATTTTTCATTCATAAAATATCTATGAATAACTCCTTGATGTGAAGGATAGCAGCAAAAATCTAGCATAGAATCATAGAATCATAGAATCGTTTAGGTTGGAAGAGACCCTTGGGATCATCAAGTCCAACCATCAGCCCTACTCTACAAGTTCTCCCCTACACCATGTCCCTCAACACCACATCTAATCTACTCTTAAACACAGTCAGGGATGGTGACTCCACCACCTCCCTGGGCAGCTGATTCCACTGACTGATCACTCTCTCTGTGAAAATTTTTTTCCTAATGTCCAGCTTAACCCTACCCTGCTGCAGCTTGCTGCCATTCCCTCTTGTTCTGTCGCTCATTGCCTGTGAGAAGAGTCTAGCACCAACCTCTCTACAGTGCCCTTTCAAGCAGTTGTAGAGAGTGATGAAGTCTCCCATCAGCCTCCTCTTCCTCAAACGAAACAATCCCAACTCCCTCAATCGATAAGCCTTATTCTCTTATTCTCCCTCATAAGCCTTATTCTTCAGACCTCTCACCAGCTTCGTTGCCCTCCTCTGTACTCGCTCCAGCACCT
>VZTM01013035.1:21505-69720 GCA_013400555.1 Jacana jacana
GTGTCGTCTGCAAACTTACTGATAGTGTTTTCTATGTCCCTATCTACATCGTCAATGAAGATATTAAAAAGCAAAGGCCCCAGTACTGAGCCCTGAGGAACACCACTTGTGACTGGCCGCCAGCTGGATTTAACTCCATTGAGCACCATGTGCCCAGTATATAGAAAAATATCTTGTCTTAAAGACAGAGTTTTAAGAAGTGATTTAAAAAAAAAAAACCCACACTTTTTTTTTCCCTCAGAACATCATTCTCCTTGAACTTCACACATTAGTTGCACAAAAAGTTCTTATTTGAGACAAACAGCTACCTAGTAAATTCCTAAGTCTTGTAAGAACACACAGGTGGTGTTGTATATTTGCTTTTTTTTTTTTTTTTAAATACAACATTGAACAGATTATCTGAGGGGAGATGCAGACTTGAAAAGCAATATTGTTGCTGTGAAGTACTAGCTGGTGTCTGGGACCATACCCACAAGGCATACTTTGATTTTTCTGACTCTTTTGGCTGGGCTGAAGGAAACAGTTTCTTTCTCATTTGGACCTATGACTCAGAAAATCAGCTTTCTGATTTTTGGTTGAATGGATTGCTTTTTTCTGGCATTCCTCTTAGAGGTGCAGTGCTCTTCAGTCCTGGGGTTTTAACTTGCTTCCCTCGTGGTGTAGAGTCAAGGACCAAAAGTTAGATTACTGAAGTACATAGTGTGATTATGCTTTGGAGCAGGGGGAATTTTTACATGTGGAAATGGAACAGTTTTTATTTAACAGGAAAAGATGTCAGATTAAGCTATGGTGATTTTTTTTCTGATTTAGAAAAAAGAAATTCATCAGCCAGTATCTGTCATTAAAGTTGATTAGAAATCTATTGCATGAAGTCATCTCTGGTGAGGTCATGCTGCTGTGTTCATGGGCAGCATTTGTAATCTGCTTTCAAAATGGAGAATTAAATAGTTGTCCCACGAGTGTCAGGTTGTGCATTGGGGCACAGCTGCCTTTGGAAAGACTTCCTGCACAGCTCCCTCTCATGCCAAGAGTTCCTACAGATTTACATCAGTATGCTGTGCTTTGCTTCAATATGCTTTCCTTCTCTGGGATGCTCAAAAATATCTTCCGGTTTTCATTAAAATATATACAAGTCAGCTTTCCTGTGAGCTACTTCTTTGTCCAGGTCTGAGGTAAAACAGAACTAACCAGCTTTCTGCTTAGTAATTTTTTTTCTTCTTAGCTAGGCCTCTTCTAACTCTGAAATTAACAGCATATTGTGGAGAAAACTGCTCACTTTTAGAGTGGCGAGACCACAGTGTGCAAAGAGGCTCTTGCTTACAATTACTGTTATAGTGACCAAGGTCAGCTAAATTTTTTATTTGCCCCGTTGGAGGGTCCGAAATGGAAAAGCAGAGGTGGGGACAAGAGAGGTGACTCAAACCTGACCAAAAAGCCTGAGGGATCAAAGGCTTAGCCCCCTTTCTTCAATGGCCTCTGTCCAAAGAGGACCCTGTCTGTTCATCTGCTTTTGATCCCAATTCGTGCATTCCTGAATCCAGAGCTGGAATCCAGTTCCCATCTGTTGATGAGTCCTGTCTGGAACTTCCCCCAGTGCCTACTGGTGATGTCATCCCGAGAGCTTGATATGGTTTTGTATATATTGTATCCATTTTATTATTTCCTTTTAATTTTATTAATATTTCATTAAAATAGTTTAGTTCCTTCTAGACTCATGAACCTCCTTATATCCTGGGAGCAAGAAGTGGGGAGAGAGCATCTCTTGCAGTCATATGCCAATTCAGCCTAAGCTACAACACTCTTGTTTTGTCAAAGTTAACTGGAATTGATCAGCGTATTTAAAATAAATTAGGAAGAACCTCATGCTGAATATAACCAAAGTAGGTTCAGGACTAGTACCAAAAGTGGTGGTTTTTTTAAATTTGGTTGTTGAAAAGATACCATAACGTATAGAGCTTTGCTTGTAGTCGTCATCAAGGCTAATCCCTATAGGTATGGGACAGAGAAATTGCTTTTGTTTTTTGGTATGTGAGTTGTATAAGTGTATGTATATCATGTGTCTGAGTTTCATACCTACATATCTATCTGTTATGTATTTGCAGTCTTAGATAGACAGTTAATAAAGGAACACATCTTTGTGTCAAATTTAACAGTTTATGTCTATAATTGTTGTCTAGCAGCTTCCATGTGAAAGAAATGTGGTAAGACAAATGCATAATGATTTCATGAGGAAAATTTGTTCACTTCATCCTGCTTAACTTTTGAAACCATTGCTTCTGAGTTGAATTTGAGTGGGAGGCAGGCATATTTTTTTACTCCTACTAAACACCATTGAAGGAGAAACAATTGATAGAATTATCACAGCTAAGGAATTGAAAACCATGTTGCTGTAGTTTAGCTTTGGATCTTTCTGCTCTCCAAGAAATGCTGCTTCCTCTGAAGCTGAGGAGTAGGTTCTACAAGCTAAGTAATTGGACTATACAGGACTCAAGCCATAAGAAATTTGTGTGATTCAGCCTTTGAATTTGAGCTGTAACAGATGGCATTGATGCTTTCTATGTTTTTAGAAAGAAATAATGATTAAATTTAATCTCTTAACCTTTTTGTTTGTTTCTTTTCTATATAGATGTCCACACAGAAGCAGTACAAGCAGCACTTGCGAAATACAAAGAGAGAAAAATGCCCATGCCTTCAAAAAGGCGGTCTGTTCTTGTGCACTCTTCAGTAGAAACATACACACCTCCAGGTATCTATTGAATTAACATATGTAAATCTTGCCAGGTGAATGTGATAGCAAAATATAAAGAGCAAATGCTAAGTTGTGAATTATGTTGCAATAAACTACTTCTGTATTCATGTCTGTATTTCCTGATAATCTGGTGTTGTTTGGATGTGTTCTTTGATGTCTTTCCTCAGGATCCTTAGTGTCTCACCTAGAGGCACTGTAGCTGCTAGAAGCACACCTGAAAGCAATTACAGAGTGAGCACTTGCCCTTTATGCATTAAGTATGTTCTCATATGTAGTGTCTCGATTGGAAGGAGATAATCTTGGCAAGTATGTCAGAGCTGTAAATACCTTATTTCACATTGCTTAGGATTCTTTTTTTAAGAGTTGAAGAAAATACCAGAGCATTAAGTACTGCATTAGCTTGCAGAACACCCATCAGATGGTTTCAACTGTGAGCAATTTAAAACATTCAAAAAATCGTATGCTATAATTGTTCAGATTGTTTAGGTTACAACATTGGGGGGTTTGTTTTGTTCTTTTTTAAGGAAAAAAAAAAGTAATCTTTCTGTTGTCTCACAATGAATTCTTCATAGGTTAAGAAAATCTCTCTCCAGATAACATGTGCTAGCAAGTCAAATGTTTTGGGGTCCATGTCTTGTGTACAAAGGAAGGGAATTTCCCTAAGTTCTTAAGTGTTTCTTAAGTTTTGAATGATGTGCTCTTGTCTTTTCTAATATGTCTTGGGAGTAGAAGCACACTGACCTCTATTGCCCTGTTCCCTCAATTCTATTTCTTACACCCATTCTGTAAAAGAGCAGTATCGATGTGCTGTTTCTTGCTTCATGGGCTATATTTCTTCTTTCTGTTCTTCCCAGTTAAAGGCAATTCCATTTTCGTTGCTAGTCACACACTTTTTAATATTGTTTTTGTGGGTTCTTTGGTTATTTCATTACATAATAAATAATAAGCTCCTTTGTAATCTTATATATGGTCTTATGCTTTTGCCTATAAGATTCAGGTATCATGTGTTTTGATTAGCTTAATCTTCTAGTACTTCTTTACTCAGAAGCCCACAAAAGCAGCTGTTGCACCGGGGTGGTTACCATGCTCTTGAGTTTTCTTGCATATGTGTTAGTATGTCAAAGTTGTCATAAAGTGAAATTCTGCAGAAAATTAATGCATAGGAAACATCAGTATACTGAGGCTTTGGGAAAGAGGCACTGAGGTTTTTGCTTGTAGCTCTTCAAAGCAATATTCCTTCTCACTCTCTAAAATAAACTCCAATAGGACAATCATTAGTGCATTTCATGTAGCATCACTGTCCTTTTCTCTCATTCCCCTAGTGTGACAAATCACTATGTACTTGGTGTGAGATATATCATGAGAAGAACATGCTGCTGTTTTGCCTAATATTTGCTGTACATCCAGAAGCTTTGCTAGGACAACTTGGCTTTCCTTAGAGTTTAAAACTAGGGGTCTCTTTGCAGTTTTTTGAGAGAACCAAAATATTCCCTTTTGAATACCTTTGGAACAGATTTGCAGCAGTGTTGCAGTTACTGCTGCACCTGCTCTGCCTGAGGTCAGGGCTCTGCGTGCTGCTCTGAAGTAGCAAAATCTTGGGAAGCGGTGAGATGCTGTGGGTAATGTTGGGTATGTGATAAAAGCTGGTCTGCGCACCCTCACAGGAACACAGAAAGTGGCAGATGGGGAGCCCAAATTATATGCTGCCCCAGCTACTCCCAGGTCTGTCCCAGAGCCATCAGGCTATCTCAGACCCATCTTCACAAGCCCAGGGGAGCATGGGGAACAACAGCAGGTGGGAACTCAAGTTAAGGACTCAGGAGAAGGCTCACCTGGTCTAGGCTCGTCCCAATGGTGTCCCCAGAGAACTTCAGTGCTCCTGTCCAGGCATGAAACCAATCAAGACTAGTCAACTAGTCAACACTAGAACACCTGGACTGAGGGAAGATGCTTCAGAGGGGTATGGGGCACATTATGGGATGCAGGGCAAAAGTATTTTGGGACTGCATGAGGCTTTTTATGGGGTGTTTAGGTAAGGAACCACAGATGGGAAAAGGAGTGATTTGGGGAGGAGCAAGAGTGGTGAAAATAGCACATTGAGAGGCTTAAAAAGGGCTGATTCCATATAGATAGGACACTTGTCTGGCCATGCCCTGCACCTGCCTCTGCAGTCTGTTCTCTCCTTCTCTTATACCACATTCCTAACACCTCTTCTGGGTGAGGGACTCTATTTTCTGTGTGCATGGAACAGCTGAGTCAGTCAGTCTATACAAGCAAATGGATCAAAGCTACAGCCTTGGGTTTGTATGTCCAGATGCCAGCAACTGGGGAGACTGTCATCCAGAGACAGCTACATGGCAGACCCAGTGTCTGAGCCCAGCTGCTGGAGGGATCCACATTATATATGTTGTGTGCATGTATGACCACCATCCTTCCCAGCCAGAGTGGGAAGTAGGGTGAGGCTATGGGCTCTGCCCATGTTTGTGTGAGTGTTTTTGTGTGTTTGTGCTGCTGGAGAGTATCGTCTTCTAATACATCTGCTCAAGTGGTTAGCATAAAAGACAAGTGTCAAGGATATTTGTGCTGGGCTTTAGCAGGATACAGTAGCACCCTTACTAATATATTCTGAAAGCAGAGTTAAGTATCTCTGGGATCTGTCATGTTGTTTCTAGGTGACTTGTTATAAGATATCTCTATCTTTACAAGAAAATGCAGCACTAGATGAATTCTATATCATGGGAGGTCAGGCCATTAAGAAATATTCTGAAGACTTTCTTCAGCTGTATCAATTCACAAAAATAATTGTATTTTTATGGGTCTACCTTTCTTTGCAAAGTTAGCTTAGAGAGAAAAATCTGAAATTGCAAAGAACCTGAGTAGCGCTGAATCATCTAGTTTTGTTTTCAGCCACCCCAGCACCTGCTGGAAAAGTAACATGGTGAGCTGCAGACAATCCAGGAGGTTCCTGGGCTGCCGTGATGATAACTTCCCAAGACGAGGAAACAGACAGCTCTGCCTGAGGGGATGCAGTACTGGACCTGATAGTCACCAAGGCAAGTGAGCTCATCAGGGATGTCAAGACTGCAGGCAGCTCGGGCTGCAGCAGTCATGCCCTGGTGGAGTTCACAGTCCTGAGGGATACGCAACAGACAGGGAGTGTAGTCAGGATCCTGAATTTTAGGAAAGCAAACCTCTAGTTCTTCAAGGAGGTAGTCAAAAAGAACCCTATGGGTAACAGTCTTCGGGGACAAGGGGGTAGAACAGATCTGGCAGATCTTTAAGGATGCTTTCCATAGAGCACAAGAGCTCTCAATCCCCAGGTGTAAGAAATTGAGGAAGAAAGGGAAGAGATCAGCATGGCTGAGTTGGGACCTGCTGGTCAAAGTAAAAGGCAAGAAGGATCTGCACAGGCAGTTCATGCAGGACCAGGTATCCTGGGAAAAGTACAGGGACGCTGACCGGTTATGTAGGGACAAGGTCAGGAAGGTCAAGGTGCGGCTGCAGCTGAACCTGGCGAGGGATGCTAAGAATAACAAGAAAGGCTTCTCCAGGTATGTCAATCAGAAAAGGAAGGTTAAAGAAAGTGTGCTTCCCCTGATGAGCAAGAATGGCACACTGGTAACAACAGACGAGAAGAAGGTTCTCAACAACTTTTTTGCCTCGATCTTCACTGCCAGCCTCTCTCCTCACGCTTCCTGAGTTGAAGGACCAGGCAAAACCAAGGGCGATGAGAATGAGGAACCACCCACTGCAGGAGAAGACCAGGTTCAAGACCTTCTAAGGAACCTGAAGGTACGTAGGTCCACGGGACCTGATGAAATCCATCCTTGGGCCCTGAGGGAGCTGGTGGATGAAGTTGCTAAGCCACTTTCCATTCTACTTGAAAAGTCGTGGCAGTCTGCTGAAGTTCCTGTTCCCGCTGACTGGAAAAGGGGAAACATAACCTCCTCTTTCAAAAAGGAAGAAAAGGAAGACAGGGGAAACTACAGCCCGGTCAGTCTCACCTCTGTGTCCTCCAAGATCATGGAGCAGATCCCCCTGGAATCTCTGCTACGGAGCATGGAAAATGAGGAGGTGGCTGGGGCAGATAACATGGCTTCACAAAGGGCAAGTCATGCTGAGAAATTTGGTGGCCTTCTACGACGGTGCTACAGCATTGGTAGGAAAGGGGAGAGCAACAGGTGTCATCTACCTGAACTTATGCAAAGCGTTTAGCACTGTCCCACAAGACACCCTGGTCTCTAAAGTGGAGACACAGATGTGATGGATGGACCACTGGGTGTATCAGGAAAGGGCTGGATAGGTGCACTCAAAGGATTGCAGGCAACAGCTCAATATCCAAGTGGAAGCCAGTGGCGAGTGAGGGTCAGTTCCACCAGGGGCTGATGACACCAAGCTCTGGTCGACACGCTGGAGGGAAGGGATGCCATCCAGGGAGACCTGGCCAGGCTTGAGAGATGGGCCCATGCGAACCTCATGAAGTTCAACAAGGCCAAGTGCAAGATCCTGCACCTGAGTCACGTCAATCCCAGGCACAAATACAGGTTGGGAAGAGAATGGATTGAATGCAGCCCTGAGAAGAAGGACTTGGGGGTGTGTTGGTGGATGAGAAGTTCAACATGAGCTGGCAAGGTGCGCTGGCAGCCCAGAAAGCCAACTGCATACTGGGCTGCATCAATAGAAGTTTGGCCAGCAGGTCAAGGGAGGTGATTCTGCCCCTCTAATCCACTCTGGTGGGACCCCACCTGGAGTACTGTGTCTAGTTCTGGAGTCCTCAGCACAGGAAGGACATGGACCTTTTGGAACAGCTGCAGAGGAGGGCCACGAGGATGATCAGACAGCTGGAGGACCTGTGCTATGAGGGCAGGCTGAGAGAGTTGGGGTTATTCAGCCTGGAGAAGAGAAGGCTCTGGGGAGACCTGCTATAAAGCAGCCTTCTATTACATAAAGGGGGCCTACAAGAGAGATATGGAGGGATGCTTTATCAGGGAGTGGACAGAACAGGAATAGGACAAGGGTAATGGCTTCAAACTGAAAGAGGGTAGATTTACGCTAGGTATCAGGAAGAAATTCTTTATTGTGAGAGTGGTGAGGCACTGGAACAGGTTGCCCAGAGAAGTAATGGTTTCTCCATCTCTGGAGGTGTTCAAGGCCAGGCTGGATGGTACTGTGAGCGACCTGGTCTAGTGATAAGTGTCCCTGCCCGTGGCAGGGGTGTTGGAACTCAATGATCTTCAAGTTTCCTTCCAACCCAAAGCATTCTATGCTTCTGTGATTAAAAAAAATGAAAAGGCAAATTTAAGTTTGCCAAATTTCTGATGTGACTGACCTCACTATCACCCAGAGTTTCTGTGTCTGGAAGAATCTCTGGACTATAACAATGGACACTGTATCAGAAGCTGGTTTTCATCTCCTGCTGACTTCTTGATTAATCTGACTTAAAAACGTTCTTCATAAACTGACTTGATGTGCACTTTAGCAGTAATGTAGGCACTGTATTGTTTTAGGAGCTTTCCTTTAGTTACCCAGGAAAAAGCAGTGAGTGCCATATGAAGGAGCAAGTTCGTAAAATGTAGCAGTCTTTTTAGGGGGGCACGATTTTTTTCCTGTAACAAAACTTTCTGGTTTTCACCCAAAATCAAGAGGGATGTATGTTTGTGTTATTTAGAAAGACCTTTTTATTTCTTATTGATTGGAAAATACATGTGGAAAGATTGAGTGCCAAAGGGGAACTTCTGGAAAGTTGTATAACTGAATGTTACTGAATAATAACGGAATGTTTATTAAATGTTTATTAAACATTTTATTAATGTTTTTATTAATGCTTATTTATTAAAATATGAGCCCTTCATCAGACTTCTAACAGCAACAAATATACATCTAGAATGAAAAGATGCTTTACTAAACGTTTCTATGTAGTGCTCAGTGATACCATTTTATGTGGTTAAAAGACATGCTTTTAAATTCCTTTACCTCATTCTTAAATTAATGAAATTACTCTTTCATTGAATGTTGTAGCCCTTTTTAAATATTTTTTTAGTAATTAGCTCTCAAAAAATTGTCAAAAGGATCAAAAAACGAAGAATTTTTCCCCTCAAAATAAGAAAAATACCCATCAGAGAATGTGATGAAATTTATTCAGGTGGGGTGAGATCCAATTTACCTATTCAGATCAGAAATATTCTTTCAGTGGAATGGGCATGGTATGCTCACTGAGAATGGTTAGTGAAGGTACTTGTAGGTCCCTTAGGTGGAAGCCTTTTTTGAGTCTTATGTCATTCCGTATACAGGCGGTAAATAAAACTTTGCCTCAAGTGTGTTCTGCCTGTAATGTGTAGAAGTTGTTGCATTAGCCTAAAAAATGGCAATGAGCAGAATTTGTTTATTTGAATATACCATTTGCTTAATACATGCCTCTTGTGTAACACATGAGAACACTACGTGAAGAACATGGAAAAACTTCATGTTCCCGTCTGTTTGGTCATTTCCACATGACATGCCTGTCATCATTATTTTAATCACAGACACATCGTCAGCATCAGAAGATGAGGGCTCGTTACGTCAGCAAGGGCGGATCGCCTCCACTCCGTTCCAGAGCCATTCCAACGTAGAGCCCTGGCTTAACCGGGTTATTCAGGGCTCCTCCACCTCATCCTCTGCATCCTCCACCTCATCTCATCCAGGAGGGAAACCTGCTGCTGCTTCCAATACTACTGCCACCGCTGCTGCCACTGTGCTTGCAGATCTCATGGCACACATCCAGCTAGGTCAGTGAAGAACTGCCTCTGTGGTTGGAATAAAATCAAATTAAAAATTCCAAAGCAGGGCTAAACACAAAAGTCTTCACTGGAAGATATATGTAAATAGCCTTAAAACATACAATCCACAGACCAGGTATGTATGATAAATATTGTATTTAATTTCAACCAAACAAGCAGTTCATGACATCTGAATATGCATTGTTCTTGGTAAAAATGCTTCATTTATCAAGAAACTAAGGTTCAATTTTACTGGATTCAATAGCAGAATTTCAAAGGGATCATAATTTTGGTGTATGCTTTGCCATCTGCATGTTATTTACCCTAGGTAATATCAGGGTAGGAATTTCAAAGGTGACTCAGTTGGTAAACACCCAAAAGATAAGAAAATCATCCAGAACCTTTTGGAAAGTTATGAATTCAGACATACTGACAAAGAACAGATGTGGTTAGATGAGGAAAACACATTGAAATGCTTTGGATTTAAGGTTTCTTAGAAATGGCAATTAACACGATACTTGAAGGCACTAATACATTTTGCAGATGCGTGTTCATTTAGCGGGTATGGGTGTTACCTTCACATTTTGTTGAAAGCCCAGTCGTGTTCTTTAGACTCCCCTGTTTAGATGATACAAACAGGTCACTTAAGTGTGAAGCAGCTGTTCATTAGAGGGTTGATTCTCTGCTCTTTGCTAGTTTGTTATTGAGTTCATTCTGCCTTATGCTAAGTCTGGAATATCCATCTTAGTTTATAATAGTTATGGGCTTCAAAATGCAACAATTCTTCTAGTTTCTGACCAGGAGTTTTACTTCTTCAGATTCCTAAAGCACATTATGAAACAGAGGAAGGAATATTAACTAGCTAGGGACACTCTGAAGGAGGATCCTCTGGATCTTCTGTGTGGCTTAGGTGCTGACAGAAACAGGGATTGACTCATTATGCCATGAATGACATCGCAGTTTTCACACTGCAGGCAGTTTTCTGCAAGGGAGGCTGAGATGGAAAGAGGTAGTGGCTCTTTAGATGTTTGGAGAGTCTGGAAAGGGTTATCTGTATCTTTCCTACTTGCCTTTGCTACCTCCTCTGCTTTGTATAGCGACCTCTACTGTGGAAGCTGGTATGGAGAAGAATTCTGATATCTGAACCTTAACAAGGCAAAACGGTTTTCCCCAAGTCTGCTTAGTGCTGTTGCCTTAGGAAGCTGAAATGTTGGGTTTGGGTTTGTGTCTTACAAAGCAGTGGGCATCATTTGGCTTTGTTCATTTTTCTGCACTTCATCAGTACTTCATCCACAAACAGAAAAATATTTGCCTCTTCCATTAACTTCTGAAACTTTTCCTGTTTGTACAAAACATCTTACTGCTTTAAAGAAATCTAAATTTTCATCTTCCTATTTCCAAGCTAACGAGAGGTTTGCAATTATTTTTTGGTACTTGATAGAAATAAGAAAGATGGAATATGTCTATGCCTTGCTTTGAGGGTATTCTGTATTTTACATTTTTATAGAAATCATGTTTAACATCTTAAAAGTAACAAATCAATTTGGAATGTGAGCTATAATTGCATGTGTGATCGGTTAAATTCTTAATATAGCTGTAAAAACTTGCAAGATGCAGAATGTAACACAGCATCCTATTATGTCTAGCATTTCAGGCCACATAAATACATATCAAATTTCACAACAAGCTTCTTAAGAGCTGTCCATTGGGACTATTTAATTGTCAAAATTGTATGCAAAATCAAGGTTTATTAGCATTTCAAAGTCCAGCATTTAGGTGCTAAACGTTGGTCTGCACGCAGTGGAATGGTTTGAAATTTCATTAATGGGAAATAAATATGCAATTGGAGTATCTATCAGGAAGGAAGCTCAGAGATTGTTAAGAGGTGATTTACTAGAAATATTTAGAAAGGTTGAATTTCCAGTGCCTTTGACAAAATATTAAATGCCACATTGATGCATGTCCAATAGCAATTCAGTTGTGACATTTTTCATGATTGTCTATAGAATTCTTTGCTGAAAAGAATATGAAAACTTACTCAGTTCTTACATTGCAAAATTTTTGATTATTGATAAATACTAGGTATGCTTTTAGAAAGGACCCCTTTGAACTTTCCAAGAGCAGGAAAGAAGAGTTTGATTATTTTCTCAATTAATGTGAATGCCCTGCCATCAGCTATATAAAAGACATCTTGCATATTTTAAATATTAGGCCTTACTAAAATATGTTGACTGTGTACTGAGTAACTATTCACAATTTTGAAATGTTGGAGAATTTAAATTTAGTAAATTGTTCCCTGGCACCTCATCTCCTCCAGCTTGCATTTTTAATTATGAGATCATGTTAAATTCCCAAACAATTGACTGTAGCATTGAAACTACAAGGTTATAGTATTTATTAATAAAGTCAGATAGGAATATGCATTATTTTCAAGCTGTTTGGTTTTCACCTATAAACACAAGAACAATATCTACATGTTGGGTTTGGGGATTTTTTCTTCTTTTGAGCGTAATGGTTTCTTGAAAATGAGTAAGGCTGGCAGTGTGACTGGGTTTTGTACAAGGTTACCGTCTCAACCATGGAGTATTTCCCAACTTAGTTCTTTTTAGAGCAACTGGAAAAATGGATTATCATGGTGGTTGACCCACTACTTATTGAAAGACTTAAAAGTACAATTCCTTTTAAGGGGAAATAGGGCTATAAGTGTATTCCAAATATCTGCCTCATGCATGTGGGCAGAAGATTGTTTTGTCCCAACAGGAATATGCATGGTAAAGCACGCATCCATCCAGCGTTTCAATGTCTGTACTTCATGCATGGCTTCTCACCTGTAAGTGCACCAAGTCTCATAGTGGGTGTCAGTCCCTCCCATCCCCTCTTCATTGTTACATTTGTACCTATGTGCGTGCATCGCTTCAAGTGTACATTTTGAGTCACCTTAATGTGTAGTCTTGACAACTTCATCTGTGGGAACACCATTTTGAGCCATTCCACTGATGAAGTCACACTGCAGATACATAACAATTTGTAGTCCTTGCTGGTGTTTTGAAGGAGTGGAAGCTTTAGACATTGATAGTCACTGCAGGGTCTGTATATTGAGAAGTATGGACTTATGGGCTAATACTGCAGTATGGGAACCAGGTACATTTGGCTCTGTGATTTTCTCTGATTAATTTGTGTGCTGCATGAAGTCTGTGTTTTGGAAATTTGGCAAAGCAAGGGGAAAAAAACCTAACCAAAAGCAAAATATGTAGAACACAGTGAAAGTATTTCAATTTAGTCTGTATATATGGGTACATGCCCATGTATACTATTCTATACGCCCTGTAAATTGGTTATACAGATTAATTTTTACACATAGTTGTCATTCTTTCTTGTTACTGGTTCTAAACTCAGGCATTTGTCAGACACATTAAGTAACGCTTTGTCCTTCTCGTACCTTACCCACATGAAAGGAATCTGTGGTCTTTGCTTAGTGCCCAGCAAGACATGCAATAAAAAAACGGGCATTGCAATGATGGCCACTGAAACGTATAGGAATGGATTTAATTTTTTCTTCTGCTGATCCCTCTAAAACTGCTTAGAACCGTAATGTACTGGCTTGTTTGTCTGCTTTGGAAATCCATGAACAGAGCTATGAGCACTTTGAGCTTCGTGAAAATGGGTGGGGTAATCTATGTATTTCACAGCAGTGCCTAGACCTCCCTGTGCTTTCTGTAGGACTTGTGGCCTGCTGAGGTCCTTCAAGGGGTCCTTCACTGCAGAGCTGCATGACCCCAAGCAGTTCCTCCAGCACAGTGCAGCAGTGTTTTCTTAAGCTCCTTCCTATTGCACTCCTATTTTTACTAATTAAGATTTGGAATATTTCAGGCCTCCAGTTCTTGTTTTGTCTTGTTTGAATACTTCACCCAGATACAGCCACTTCTTTACCTGTGATTTCATTCAAAACATTTCCATAATCTAGGTTATAAATTTGGAATGTCATATTCCCTAATCATTGTTCTGCTGCACAGAAACATGGTGCAGTTCCAAGCAAAGCAGGCATTTGACTCAAGGTTGTTGCAAGATTGTTCTCTAGCTCCTGTGAGTATATGAGGATTTGAGGAATGCCTTGCTTTCCCTTTGTAAATATACACTATAAAAAAAAAGTATTTATTGCTTGTGCAATATCATATCCAGCCACAAATGACCACCTTATGCCTTGGAAAACCCTGTGCTAAATTTTTCTGTTGTGAGTAGTATCTGTGTATAATGTTGACGTCTACACCACAGTATTTGAGTATTACAGGCATTCCAATTGTTTTAATTCATAGATGCCCAAGTGAAGAGTATACTGTGTCTGTACAACATAAACAGGAAGCTTTTATGCACAGTATCATTGTGAGACTGTTAAAAACAGGTGGTAAGAAAAGCTGTTAAAGGAAAACCATGACTGGTCGTACAAGCTGTAGATGACAGGTTTTTTTACTTTCCTTTGAGGAAGTCTCTTATTTCTCTGTGTTCGTCCTCAAGATATGTTCAGACCTAAGTGCACTTATCTTTGCCACTTTAAATCTTAATCTGTGTTTCTCAGTAAAAGTCTTCATCTTACAGCTTGCAGATTGTAGATCAGTGCTTCATGTTATCCTGGGGCAAAAGTTTCCTTCTTTTAAACCTTATGCTTTTGTCCCTTTCTCTTTCTATGGGACTTAGACAGTCATTCCGGTTTTGTGAAGAGACTTTGGGTTCCTGTATTTCTTCTGAGAGATGAGACATCCTGTCTTTGTAAACTTGTGCTGTTTACACATAATGAATGTCTTTTCTCTCACCTTGAAGTGATGGACTGAGTCATCACTCTATTTATTTGTCAGAATTTTGGTTTAATCCATTTGAAATTTGGCAGGTTTTTTCCCCCAAGTTTGGATATATTGCTTCTTGATGACTGATGAGCTTCCACTTCTATATCCCATTTCTACAGATAACCGCTCTGCACCTCCAGATGTAACCACTGGCCTGGTGAAACATTTACCTCATGAACATCCACAGGTAGCGTCAGTACGAGGAGTTCCCAGAGGCTACAACAGCAGCATTTTGGAAACTGCAGATGGTGATTGTATTATAATCTTCCTTTTTTCAGAATAAACAAATGCATAACAGAGCTTGATACCCATTGAGTGCTATGAGAGGAAACTGTACTACATTTCCCATGTTCTACTAGTGGGAACCATGTCCCCATTTCTGTATATTTCAATAGTAAATGGCAATGTAAGCTCTTTAGTTACACATTTTAATTTTACATTCCCTCAAAGGTTTAAATTTCAATAAATACAATAAAATAATACATTTATATTTAATTTAAAATAAATATATCACATATACAAATGAAAATCAGTATTTGACATGGTTTGTGTTGTGATTATTTTTTGCCTGTCCTGTAAAATATTGAAAGTTTCACGTATTTTTCCCAAGTGTTCTGAGACTTTCAGAACTGATTAAATGTTAAAATGTAGTAAATACCTAGACTCCTGAAGAAAAGAACATTCTTCAGGTTTGTATTGGAATCTCATGGAGTCAGCAGTCTGAAAAGCTAAATTAAAGTTTCTAAATAGCTAGGGAACAGCATTGTTTTAAAGCAAATAAATCCATGGTTGAAACCATTAAACTGATTAAATCTGGGGTCTTTTCCAAACAAATTGCTTATCTGGAATAGCTCTACCACCTGAAAGCTGCACTGAGCTTAGAGTGGTGTCAGCAATGTAGCAACATGTGTTTTAGTGTATGTATATTAATATATAGTAAGTAATATTGTTTGTTTGTTTGCTTGTTTGTTTGGCAGGTGTACCAGTGAATAGCAGAGTGTCCTCTAAAATCCAGCAGCTTCTGAATACCTTGAAACGACCAAAGCGCCCACCTTTGAAAGAGTTTTTTGTTGATGATTTTGAAGAACTGCTAGAAGGTTAATTTTCTTTCAAATACATTTTTCACTATGTGTAAGTGCTTCACAGAAGAACTGACACGTCTTAGCAAGGGTTTTCTTTTTCTATTCCTAATAGAAAACAAGTTGTGGTGGAGTTGTTTCATTGTTAATGTCCTCTTCAGAAACTCATTATTGTAGAGGCTCAGAGGAATTAAATGCACTGTATAGTATGTCATGACTGCAGACTACATAAATGGATAATGCTTGTACATTGTTTGTGAATACTGCTCAGCTAAAGAACACTATTTTCTTCTCTGTGCATGTGTATAGGTGGAAATAAAAGCATCCTTAACAAATGTAGAAGTTGCTTTGCGATATGTAGCTGCTTTTAAACTGCATCAGCTGATTTTGGAGAATGGTTTTTGTTTGTTCTCTTAGTCTTAAATGTTAAATGAAAATTTTGTTCTCCGTGACATTTTTGAGCAGCTGCTACTGAATTCTTTGTGCTATCTGATACTTTAAAGATAATGTGATTGCAGTTCTAGTCTTTCAGTGAAAGGTTTTTCAAGCAGACTTTTGATGAGGTGCTTCTATGTCATTGTGGAGTGCAGAGAGCATCACTTTAAACTTTTAATTTTAGTTACTGCATAGATTGAGTGTTAGCTAAATACATCTATGACTTTGTTTTGCGAACTAAGATCAACATATTTCAACTTTGTGAGCAGCTTACAATGGCATACAAGCCCTGCAACAGTACTTAGTTGAGATAAATGATCTGAAAATCAAACAAAATATACTGTGAGCAGTACAGTTTTAGTTGAAGATAATCTATGCCAGGAGTATTTAATTTGATTTTTTAAAAAAATATATATTGTTGCAGAAGCATAGTGTCATACTTCACCACCTGTTGAGAACATGGTACAGCAAAAATAAATGTCCAACTGTCAGTGAAGCCATTCTGTCTTAACACTTCTTGATTTGCTGTAGACTTTCATCTAAATAGATGAGTAGAACAAACAGCAGAAAATATAATCTTTCCACAGTAGAGAAAAAGAATTAGCTAGGGATTAAAATTCTGTTCCAGTGGCCAGGTCCATTGAATAATGTGGAAGCAGAACTCCAAAGTGATGATGATAATTTATTTTTGTGAAGACAACAGACAATTAGCATAGCGTCATCATAAGGCAGAGGAGAAGGTAATGGTAACTGTGAGGAAGAGGAGAATAAGAACGGTTCATAGAATGGTCTTTTCAGTGTAACTTGAACATTTTGTAGGGACTGACATTTGACATTTTACTATGCTCTGGTTTTAGTGCAGCAGCCTGACCCAAATCAACCAAAGCCTGAAGGAAACCAAATGAATGTACTGAAAGGTGAACCTTTAGGTGTGGTAACCAACTGGCCACCTTCTCTGCTGGCTGCCCTGCAGCGCTGGGGAACTACCCAGCCGAAAGCCCCTTGTCTGACGGCATTGGATACAACTGGAAAAGCTATTTACACACTTACATATGGTAGGAAGAATTAGGCATTATTTGTGCAATGAAGAATTTGATTTACTTAATGAGAGACTATGCTCATGATAGACAGAGATTGTTATTCAAATACAAATTACAAATTCATTTTATTTGATTTTTTTTTTTAAGTTAATGAAGGGAAAATGTATATGGTATTGATTTTTTACAAGTGGCACTTTGTGAATTTCAAACAATGGTGGGGTTCATTTCTTAAAAAGAACACTAAAATAGCCTCATATAAAATAGGAGGAAGAAACAGATGACTAATAGTGTACTGTTCGGATTCCTAGAGTAGATAATGAATTTTAGCATGTTCTTTAATATACTTGTAGAGAAGACTTGTACTTCAGGAGCATACTAAGGGTGTTATTGTGGGAAGTGAAACTTGCCTGCATTGATGAACTAAAGGTAGTATAGTAAGTGCATTTTTTGAAGACAGTTGTGTTCCTCAGACAGTTATCCATAGCAATTCATTGTGTAATATGGTTGAATAGTAAAATATTTTTTTTCATTCTTGTAGATGTTTTGAGAATTGTTTAGAATATCATGTTTAGTTTTAGATTTAAAAAAGAGAAAGGAAAAGATAAACTAAGAAGAAGCCAAGCTCCAAACTGTACTTAGACTCTCTGCCAACTGCATGGAATAGCCAGTTCTTTAAAGAACTGGCCTCTTGATATACAAATGGAAATTTTATTTTCATTTTGTGTCAAGTAAATAGTTAGATTTTTTGTCTTTGTATTTAACAGATTGGAATAGTATTTTGGTCTGTGTTATTGAGAGCTGTGTAGATCACACTGAGCACTGAAGTGGAGAGATTGAAACAGAGGAAGCACAGAGACAGATATTGTGGCATCTATTCCTACCCTTTGTTTCTAATATTTCAGTTTTTTTTTTGTCTAGTTTAGGATTTCTCTTTTTTTCCCAAGCAGTTTGCTTTCTTGAAGAGCCCTTAGGAAGGAATCTTGTTAAGTGCATTTGGATATGCAGTTAGGTTTCATCAACCAGACTTCTTGTGTGTGCCCATACACTGAAACACTGGGAAACCTCAGTAGTTTTGTGAGGTGGAGTTGCTTTCACAACACTAGTGTTCGCTTTTCCCACAAATACTTGCTTATGTTCCTGTTGACCCTGTTCTAATACAATCAGCTGCCTTAGTTGATAGATAAGGCACTGAGATTTGCCAATTAACTGTTAAAATTTCAGTATCTATTTTTTAATTTCTGTAATGCCTTCTTTTTTCCTTAGGCAAGCTGTGGAGTCGAAGCTTGAAGTTAGCATATACCCTACTAAACAAGCTAATCACTAAGAATGCACCACTGCTGAAGCCTGGAGATCGGGTAGGCTTCTGTTTGAAATGGGTCACTGTGGATAAAATATACAGTGAGGGAAAAGCTTAATTAAAGAAAGACTTGAAATATACCGTGACTTGTAATAGTATATTATCACGATATTTAGTATTTTTGTTCCTAGTTTAAATATAAACCTGAATGTTGTTGTGAAGATTTTTTTCACAAATTAAAAAGCAGCTCTCCCCTCCAAAACAACGGCAAAAAATTTTCTTATTATTTCACTGTATTTTTGTAGGTAGCTCTCGTATTTCCTAATAGTGATCCAGTTATGTTTATGGTGGCATTTTATGGATGCCTCCTGGCAGAACTTATTCCTGTCCCAATAGAAGTTCCACTAACAAGAAAGGTAAGCAAATGTATTTGACATTTTTATGGTTTAATGAATAAAGTTGGAAGGTATGTCTGAATCCTGTAGTCCTTATATGGGACCCCTCAGAGCCTGCACTTTTGGCAGCAGTATGGTGCATCAACTGAACTACTCAGTGTACATTATATGCTTGGAAAGTGTTTAATATTTAGTTAGGGAAGGGGGTGAAAGGTATGGAGCTAATAAGTTAACTATTTTAGGATATATAACTCTAGAAATTATTTTAATTCATTATTTTTTAAAGGATGTGTGAAAGTGGATTTCAAAATATAACACAGAAAATGCTGTCATTTCAGACTCATGCTGAGTAATGAGAGCGCAGGCAGGTAGAGACACCATACTGGAAATGTTACTATAATCCCACACACATTGATATTATTAGGGAAGAGCCAAAGAAATACAGGCTGTGCTCTTCAGTGCTTCAGAACTCTAACAGCATCAGCTCTTCGTTTTACTAGAACTTATAAGCATCCCTGTTGGATTGGAGAGGGATGCGCAACCATTGCTTTTGACAGTACTTTGCTACCACTGCTTGCCAGATCTAATGCTAAATCTAGCTTAATTTGGCACTAAGCAAAACTAAATCTTTTAAGACTTAAGTCTTTTGTCTTCCATAAAAGGCCTTATGAGTTAGAATTTTTTTCTGTGATATAAATTGGCTTAATATTTTTCTAAACATGGAAAAGTTATGGTAAACTGTATGAAATTATTTGTAAGTTTACTATAATGTTGTTTCTCTGTAGGATGCTGGCAGTCAGCAGATTGGATTTCTTTTGGGCAGCTGTGGAATAACTCTAGCTTTAACCACTGATGCCTGTCAAAAAGGCCTTCCTAAAGCTCAGACTGGTGAGGTGGTTACATTCAAAGGTATGTTTTTAAGGTACTCAAATTTCTTTATTGGATAAAAAGTTGGGGTAAACACTGTTGCTATTAAATAACAGCCTTTGAATTTGCACACATGCTTCTACTTTGCATATGAAGAACTGCCATATAAAGAACTGCCTTCATTATAAAGACAGTACTTAGTGCTGCGCCTTCCAGTCAGGATGAGGATGCTGCAACTTTTGTTTGCCTCCTGTTGTTACGCTTGAATAATGGGGAAAAAATACAATTTTTGGAATTGTAATGACAGTAACTTTTCTTTTTCTTTGAAGGCTGGCCTCATCTGATTTGGTTTGTGATTGATGGGAAGCATCTGGCAAAACCAACTAAGGACTGGCATCCGCAAGTACGGGATGCCAGTGCTGAGATTGCTTACATTGAGGTGATCTAGTATAATATGCCTAACTTACAGTTACTCTGTTGTAGTTTGTCACAGCACATTTTTGTCCTTTAATCTCTTGATGCAGTATAAGAGATGACTATAATATTTTTAACTGTGGAACAAGACTGTTTCCCTCAAACTTGCCAGGCAAATTGTTGTTTGAGTGGTGGTGTTGAATCAGATTGAAAATTGACTATAATTGGCATTTTTGTATCCCTGAGGCAATTTTTTTGATGCGAGTAGAGAAACTGTCAGATTTTACATGGTATTAGTATATTCTCTGAACATAAATCTATGTTTTACTCTATCTTTTTAATTTTTTTGAAAAAAATTCACTTCATTGTTATAATAAAATATTAGTTCCATTCACTACTGTAATTTTCTGTACTGTAATTTAACAAATTTAACAAAAAATACTGTAGTTTAACAAAGTCTAATGCTTGTGTAAACTTTCTTTTTTCAGTACAAAACAAGTAAAGAGGGAAGCACAGTGGGCATTACTATATCTCATGCTTCCATGCTGGCACACTGTCATGCATTGACTCAGGCATGTGGTTATTCAGAAGGTAAGTTAGATAGGTAAACTCATAGCTTTGAGTATTCAGACAATTTACATTGCAAACTCATCATCACTGTCTTCAAAGAACTTCAAATTAGCAGTAGTAACTTTAACTGCAAAGGGAGAGACAAACATCCCCATTCATAGTCAATGTGAGAGGTGAAGGACAGTAAGAAGCCACTTATGCAGTCATAATCAATGTGTATTAAAAATTCTTTAAATTAACAGCCTTATTGAATTTATTCAAGGGTTGTGGATTTTTCAGTCCTGATAAATTTCTTAGTTGATGGTAAGAGCTATACTGATTTTTCATCCTCTTGAAAACAGTTTTGCTACAAATCAGTATTGCCCTCCCTAGTGTCTTTTGAACACATAAAGTCATTTTATGAAGTCATAAGGTGAGACACTAATGTGCAGAGCTAGAGGACCCTCCCACCAGAAACTGGGGGAACTTTCTTGGACTAATCCTAGAGGCCATTTGAGCAGCTTGGATCTCTATGAAGAATTTGGGTGCTGCCAGTTTTGACGTATAAGCCAGTTTTGATGTATAAACTAGTTATTGGCCTCCAATTAGACCATGTGCCACCAGTCACCACCCTCTGGACCTGGATGTTCAGCCAGTTTTCAGTCGACCTCCCTGACTGCTCATCCAGCCCATGCTTTGTCAGCTTCTCTGTGAGGATCATATAGCGTCTGTCGTAAGATGCTGTGAAACTGCTGGCTGCTTTCTCCAGCAAATCCAGTTCTATGCAGTTCACTATTCCTGGAGGTTTAAAAGTATTAAGTATATGGAAGATTCGCCTTTCATATAATGGTTAGAGGTGAAATGGACCTTAAAGGTCATTGAGTTCTAACCCCACTGCCATGGGCAGGGACACTTCCACTTGAACATGTTGCTCAAAGCCCGGTGCAACGTCCCCTTCAAGGGATGGGAGATGCACAGTGTCTCACCACTCTCAGAGTAAAGAATTTATTCTTGATATCTAAATCTATCCTCTTTCAGTTTAAAACTGTTAACCCTCATTCTATCACTGCACTCACTGATACAGGACCCCTCTCCTTTTTTATTGGAGGCCCCCTTTAGGTACTTTGAGGCTGCTATAAGGTCTCCCTGAAGCCTTCTCTTCTCCAGGCTGAAAAAGCCCAACTCTCTCAGCCTGTCCTAATATGAGAGGTGCTTCAGCCCTCTGATCATCTTTGTGGCCTTCCTCTGGACTCACTCCAACAGGTCGATGTCCTTATGTTGGGGGCAGAGTCGAGGATGGGAATAGTCTCCTTCGACCTGCTGGCCACACTGCTGTTGATGCAGCCCAGGATGCAGTTGGCTTTCTGGGCTGCCAGCGCACCTTGCCAGCTCATGTTGACCTTCTCATCCACCAACACCCCCCAAGTCCTTCTTCTCAGGGCTGCATTCAATCCATTCTCTTCCCAACCTGTATTTATGCCTGGGATTGTCATGACTCAGGTGCAGGATCTTGCACTTGGCCTTGTTGAACTTCATGAGGTTCGCATGGGCCCATCTCTCAAGCCTGTCCAGGTCCCTCTGAATGGCATCCCTTCCCTCCTGTGTATTGACTGCACCACACAGCTTGTTGTTGTCAGCAAACTTGCTTAGCATGTACTCAATTGTACTGTCACCAACAAAAGTAGTACTGGTCCCAGTACCAGCCCCTGAGGAACACCACTCATCACTGATTTCCACTTGATCATCGAGCCATGGACCGCAAATCTTTGAGTGTAGCCATGCAGCCATTTCATTATTTGCCAAGTGGTCCATCCATCAAATCCATGTCTCTCCAATTTAGAGACAAAGATGTCATGTGGGACAGCATCAAATGCTTTGCATTAGTCCTGGTAGAGGACATCAGTGACTCTTCCCTTATCTACCAACACTGTCACGCTGTTTTAGAAGGCGACCAGATTTGTCAGGCACAATTTGCCCTTAGTAAAGCCATGTTGGCTGTCACCAATAACATCATTATTTTCCATGTGCCTTAGCATGGTTTTCAGGAAGATCTGCTCCATGATCTTGGCAGGCACAGAAGTGAGACTGACTGGCCTGTAGTTCCCTCAGTCTTCCTTTTTTCCCTTTTCCAAAGTGGGGGTTATGTTTCCCCTTTTCCAGTCAGCAGGAAATTCACCAGACTGCCACGACTTTTGAAATATGGAGAGGGGCTTAGTAACTCATCCACTAGCTCCCTTGGGACCCAAGGATGGATTTCATCAGGTCCCATTGACTTCAGGTACCTTTAGGTTCCTTAGAAGGGCTTGAACCTGGCCTTCTCATATAGCAGGTATTTCCTCATTCTCCTGGATCCTGCTTTTGTGTTCTGCGACTTGGTCAGTTTGGCTAGAGCCCTAGCCAGTGAATACTGAGGCAAAATTTTTTCCTTATGTACAGGCTCATGACTGGACATCTCAGTCACTCAGAGAATTAATTGATAGGTGACTGACTCAGTGAAGAGTTTTATTTACTGGGAAATAGCTGTGTACATTCTGAAAAATTAAAAAGAATAATAAATACCCCAAGAACCATTTCTTCTGCTTCCTCAGTGATAAGCAAGTTTCACTTCATCAATACAAGATATCCCTTTAAAATCAGGCTGAGTCTTTGATTTGATTTAAAGTCTTCGTTCTGTTTTTAAAACCACATAAGGTGTTCAGATTTCTTAGAGAAGACACTGAAGAAAGTTTAGTACAGTCATAGTAATATTTATCACTAAATTTAATTATTTCAAAGATAGCTGAATTTTTCCAGTTCATAATTAAAGTTTTGATCTGCATATTTTTTTGGGAAATGTAACAAACACACGGAAGTGGTGTTATAATGAAAGCAGGGTCTTAAATATGTTGTAATAATCTAGTTCATAACCATAATTTAAGGGTGATTGTGTTAAATAAAATAAGACAACACCCTAAGCAGCCTGTTACAGACAAGAAGGCATGGCAATGTAGCTTTGATTTCTTAGTGGTGTCAGAAGTTTCATAGTTGCTTTAACAAATATTTTCATATTTCTGCTTCTTAAGTCTTACAGTTTTTCCTTCGTTTTCAGCTGAAACACTAACAAATGTCTTGGATTTCAAAAGAGATGCTGGCCTTTGGCATGGAGTATTAACAGTGAGTATTTAAATGAATGAGAAAAGCTGCAGCAAGTTGCTTTTCTCAGAGGCTGGAGTATTGGTATCATATGTCATAATCTCTCTCAAACTATTTATATTTCAATATTTATATTTGTCAGAGTATGGTTACTTTTTCAGCAAGAGACCACATAGTCATACCTTATGCTTTTACTGACTATAGACATAGTTTTCACTAACAGTTAAATCTAAGAGTTATGTTGTAGGTCTGGAGCTGTGATTTTATCTTTATTTTTAAGTACTTGGTACATGCTGTGTATTCAAGTAATTTGAAAATGTATTTTTTAATATTTTTCTCATAAGAGTGTTATGAACAGGATGCATGTCATCAGTATTCCCTATGCATTAATGAAGGTTAATCCACTTTCCTGGATACAGAAAGTCTGCTCATATAAAGGTAACCTTAAATTTTTTTTTACTTAACCCATCTCTTTTTGGATGATAAAAAAAAAAAAGAAATTAATTTGTTTGTATAAAATGTCTGCTGCATCTAAGGCCACTGCTGATTTTTCCCCCTGATTTTCTTTGCCACAGCTTTAACAGTCAGGTACTGCATTTCATTACTGTATGTACTGATAAATTCATTGATGAGTGATGTTGATGGGTTCTTCTGATAGGCCTTTAAAGAAACGTTGTTTCTTATCTCAGTATTTGAACTTTAATTTAAACTCGATTATTTAATCAAGTCATCTGAAGACACTGGGTATACATGTGTCATAGTTGTTAAATATTTGGCATTTGTGTTTGTTTAATATATTTGTAATGTGTTTACAACAATGTTTATGTAACTGTTAAATTATTTTGTTCTGCACATACACCATAGTTACTGTTTTTATTTTCAGCCCGTGTAGCAGTAGTAAAATCACGTGACATGCACTGGTCGCTTTTGGCTCAGAGGGATCAGAGAGATGTCAGTCTGAGCTCTTTACGAATGTTAATAGTGGCAGACGGAGCTAATCCATGTGAGTACAAATTCATTTGCTGAGTGTCAGTCTGTCATGGTTTGGCCTCAGCCAGCAACAAAGGACTGTGCAGCCAGTCCCTCACCATGAGGAAAGAAATGGAAGAAAAAAGCAGAACTCGTGCTTTGGGACAGAACAGCAAAGGGAACAAGAAAAATGACAGTACTACTGATAGAAGGATATACAAACATGATTACAATACCATCGCTCACTGACCAGACCCAGGACACCCCACCACACTACAGTCAGTGACTTCCTGCCCTGGGAGCTCCCTCTCAGCTATAGACTGGGCATGGCTGACATGGTGTGCAATACCTGTGTCCCTGCTAGGTCCTGGGGTGAATTAGCCTTATCCCCATTGGAACCAGGATATTATCAGTCCAAGGTGAACTAAAGCACACTATAAAACACAGAACTCTGAGTCTGCACTGTAGAGGCTCAGCAGCACTGGCTATAGTCCATCTGCAGTAAAACAGAGACAGTAGCAGTATTTGTTTGCCAAGGACACTAGGGCAAAACTCTCACAGAAAATGTTCTCAAAAATCTATTTCTTATATAATAGAATAGTTGGCAATATAATTTGAAAGAGGCTTTTAAAATTTCAAGTAAATCATAACGCTTATTTCAAACTAGTTGCTCATGTATTGCATGTAGACATAAAATCTTTGAGTTGCCTTGTGTCTGATTCTGCGTACATGCCCCTAGGGCTTGTCACAATCATGTGCAATGACATAAAAATGGGAGCAGTTCAAGCTTAACTCAGTCATACTTAAGTATGACAACTATTAACTAGGTATGCAGCAGGTTCTTGCCATTTTTTGGCAATCATATGGTGGTGGCTTACAGTAATCTGAGAAAGCAGCTGGGAAATTTTTTTCCCAACGGGCAAGAATATACCTTAGTTGCTTAATTTTGCTGTTCTCATGTAACAGAAAATCAAGAGTATTCCTTGGAATTGCATGTTGAGAGGTCAGCAAGTTGTGGTGGCAGAAGATGAAAGCTTGAAATAGTCTTGCTAAGATTATACTTGCAAGCACCATTTCAGAGCTAATGTTTAGAAAGTTCAGTAGGTCATTCTACAGTAAAATACTACTTGCATGTTTGTGATAGTACTGCTTGTTCATTGCTGTTTGCACTTCTTAGCTACTTTTAGCTGTGTAAATTCATTTTTCTAACTTCATCTTTTCATCAATTGTTACTCTTACATGCATTGGCATTAAATTAAACCTCAGATATACTCTAAGAAGTTTGCTGGTTTGCATTATGTGCTGCAATTGCACAGCTGTAAAACACAGAGCTGTAGATGAGGAGATAGGCTCTTTCATTTTGGGATGAGTGCTAAAGGCCAGGTAGAGTTCTGAACTAAAGTGAAGATATGTCAGAAGCATTAGTTTCTAAATTTAGTTTCTAAGTTTCTAAATGCTTTGCTTCTGTGACCTCTATAACAAAGACTCATATAGGAACTATATAGGAAACAGATAGATACAGTTACCCTTAGGGACATAATATTCTGATCCCTAAAGGGCTTTCCCTAATTTTAAGTGTTACCAAGTGCTGCCAGAGAGTGAGAGAGTATGCAGTTGTGAATTTCGTCAGTGAATTAGTTGTTAACCACTGGAAGATTTTTTCCTAATAATAGACTGGAAAGTATATATTTTTTGTGTGTTATACTGTATTTGTACAGCTGAGTTGAGAGTAAGCATGGACTTTGAAATCCTGCAGCACGAGCTTTCCTGCCCTTGGCAAAATGTTACCAATTGTGTGATTTTTCCTTTTAGGGTCAATATCTTCATGTGATGCATTCCTGAATGTATTTCAGTCCAGAGGTTTGAGACCAGAAGTAATCTGTCCCTGTGCCAGTTCTTCAGAGGCACTAACTGTTGCTATTCGCAGGTAATTCTCTTTTCTGAGAAGTGAACTGAAGCGTTTCTTGACTATTGAAGTTTCTCTGGTGCTAAAATGGTAGTCAGAAAACACGATTAACCACATAAAGATGCCCAAAGGCCTAGACAGAGGAAGTCTGAGAGTCATGGATATCTCCTTCCCTGAAGAATAGGTGATTTTTGTTTTAGCTTTCTTTGGGAAGGTTAGGTCTTTTCCTCACTGATGTTGCTGGAGAACCTTTCTAAAATGCCCCCAAAATCCAGACCTACTTACCAGGGAGGAAGAAAATGCTGAATCTTCAGGTAATAGCTTATATACAATGTTGTGTAAACACAGAGCTAGCAAAAGGAAAAAACCTACTTGTAACTGGACTGAAAAATACCATTGAATTTCTGGAAATAACAAGAGATGCTCTGTAAAAAAGGAAATACTTTGATTAGTAATAGACATATGGATGGAATATTCTGGAATTTTTTGACAGTTATTTTGGTCAAATGTGCTTTTTCAGAAACTCGATTTCAAGAAAACCTGGAAAAAAAAATGTGTGAGATTTCAGAGAGTACTTCTCTGGTAGGAGTACTGTCATTTCCCACATTTAAAAAAATGGGTGTAAAGAACCATTGTTTGTTTTTTTAACAGCACCTGGAATCTTTTCTGTTCCACCTTGAAAGTTAAATGGTTGCAATAATTGAGTTGTTGGTCCTCAGTCAGTTCTGCTCAGAGGAAGAAATGTCAATGCCTCAAAGCAGTTCCAAATTTTTCCTGGTGTGTAGGAAATTTAGTCATTGAATGCTTATTCTTGACACTTCTTTGCTCCTAATAGAGCTAAATCCTCTCTGTAACATTTTATAGTGGGGGAAACTATGTGATGTTTTATTGTAGCTCTTTTTTCATGTAGTTAAAATGTTACCAGTCCTGAACTCGTTTAAAATGAGAGCCTATTACTGCTCCTTACCTTAACAAGTCTGAGAGACTTGCACAGTGTTTGATGACCATTGGTCTGCTGATTCTTACCTGGTTTGACTTTCTTTTTCAGACCTCCAGAATTGGGTGGGCCTCCTCCAGGAAAAGCAGTGTTATCTATGAATTGTCTGAGTTTCGGTGTGATAAGAGTGGATACAGAAGAGAAGTTGTCGGTGTTAACTGTACAGGATGTTGGTCAGATTATGCCTGGAGGTAGGAAAGCATTTCATTTAGACTTAAGGATGCTCCACATGCAATAACTCATGCTGTTAAAATAAATAAAAATGTCAAGTGATAAATACCTTCAAGGTAGTATCAGTTACAGTTTGATGCATTACCCAATCACCTCATGTCTTTATTAGATTATTCAATGTTTTCAGTAGAGAATAAGCGATTTGAATGACCGTAGGTTTTGGTATGGGCAGATGCTTTTTGATGTGCAGAGTTGTGTTAGTATTCACTTGTTAGCATTATACTGACTAACATACGGGTATTTAATAATAAATACAGCAGAATAAAATGTAAAGCATAGTAAGAAATGCCATCTTTCATACAGAAATGATTGACCACATGTTAGAGTAGAATAATTTCAGTTGGAAGAGACCTACGATGATCATCTAGTCCGCTTGGCTGACCTCTTCAGGGCTGACCAAAAGTTAAAGTATGTTATTATGGGCCTTTTGAATACTGACAGTCTTGGGGTATCAACCATCTCTCTGGGAAGTCTGTTCTTGTGTTTGACCCGCTTTCAGTAAAGAAATGCTTCCTAATGTCCATTCTAAATCTCTCCTGGCACAACTTTGAACCATTCCCATGTGTACTATCCAAGAAGAAAAACTTAGCACCTCTCTTTACACACCCCCTCCTCAGGAAGCTGTAGAGAGCAGTAGGTCGCCCATCAGCCTCCTTTTCTTCTAGACAAACACAAAGGTTTTAGCTGCTCCTCGTAGGACATGTTTTCCAGCCCTTTTACCAGCTGTGTTGCCCCCTTCTGGAAAAATTCACATACCTGGGATCATAGAGGCTTGGTGGAATGCAGTCCCTTTAGGAAGGATGAGAGGAGGACCTGACCTTTCTGTGAGAGAATAGTTGTAATGGCGCTCACATGAGGATGGATGAGAAGCCAACTGAGAGCTTATAGGTTAAGGATTAAAGAGCAGACTAGTATGGGTGACACTGTAGTGGGTGTGTGCTGTAGACTGCCTGATGAGGAAGAACAAGTGTATGAGGCCTTCTGCAGACAGCTAGAAGCAGCACATGACAGAGCATAAGCAATTCAATAGGTTCCTGGAGAGCATAAATGACAAATTCCTCACCCAAGTGATAGGGGAGCCAATGAGGAGAGGGTCTTTGCTGACCTTTGTACTCACAAACGATGAAGCATTGATTGAATGTTGATGTGAACATTCAATCAATGTGAAAGTGAATGTTTCACTTTCACATTGATGTGAAAGTTGAATGGATGTGAAAGTTGAAGGCTACAGTGAAAGGCTACAGTGACCATGAGATAGTAGAGATCAGGTTCCTGAAAGAACAGAGCAGGGCAAAAGCAAAATCACAGTCCTGCACTTCAGAAGACCAGACTTCAGCCTCTCCAGGGAGCTGCTTGGTAGAGTCCCATCAGATAAGGCCCTGGAGGGAAGACAGGCTGGTTGCTATTCAAGTATCCCCTCCTCCAAGATCAAGAGCAGTCCATCCCAAAGAGCTGAAAGCTGGGGAAAAGTACCGAGAGTCCTTCATGAACTAGAGGCTCCTGTCAGAAATCTTAGCATCATATAATTGTCTAGGTTGGAAGGAACCTTTGAGATCATCTAGTCCAACCATCAGCCTGACTTTGATAAAATTACAACCCATCACTAAACCATGTCACTGAGCACTACGTCAACATGTCTTTTAAATACCTCTAGGGATGGTGCCTCAACCACTTCCCTGGGCAGCCCATTCCAATACTTAATAACCATTTCAGTGTAAAAACTTTTCCTGATATCCAATCTGAACATCCCCTGGTGCAACTTGAGGCATTTCCTCATGTCCTATTGCCTGTGACTTGGGAGAACAACCCCCACCTCTGAAAGGTAGTTGTAGGAAGCGATAAGGTCTCCTTCAGACTGAACAACCCCAGCTCCCTCAGCCTTTCCTCATAAGACTTACTCTCCAGATCCCTCACCAGTTCTGTTGCCCTTCTCTGGACCCACTCCAGCACCTCAATGCCTTTTTTGTGGTAAGAAATCCAAAACTGTACACAGTACTCAAGGTGGGACCTCACCAGTGCTGAGTAGAGGGGGATGATCACGTTCTGAGTCCTACTCACCACACTGTTCCTGTTACAGGCCAGGATGCTGTTGGCCTTCTTTCAGCCAGGCACACTGCTGGCTCATGTTCAGCTGGCTGTCAGCCAACACTCCCAGGTCCTTTTCTGCCAGGCAGCTCTCCAGCTGTTCTTCCCCAAACTTGTAGCGCTGCATGGAGTTGTTGTGACTCAAATGCAGGACCTGGCACATGGCCTTATTGAACCTCATCCCATTGGCCTTGGCCCATCAATCCAACCTGTCCAGATCCCTCTGCAAAGCCTTTCTCCTCTCAAGCAGGTCAACAATCCCACCTAGTTTAGTGTCACCTGCACACTGACTGAGGGTGCACTCGATCCCCTGATCCAGATCATTGATAAAGATGTTAAAGAGAACCAGCCCCAATAGCGAGTCCTGGGGGACACCACTGATGACCAGCCACCAACTGGATTTAACCCCATTCACCACCATTCTCTGGGCTTGTCCCTCTAGCCAGTTTTTAACCCAGTGGAGAGTACTCCCACCACAGACATGGGCAGCCAGGATGTCTTGTGGGACAGTGCTAAACGCTTTGCATAAGTTCAGGTAGATGACACCTGTTGCTCTCCCCTTTCCTACCAATGCTGTAGCACCGTCGTAGAAGGCCACCAAATTTCTCAGCATGACTTGCCCTTTGTGAAGCCATGTTATCTGCCCCAGCCACCTCCTCATTTTCCATGCTCCGTAGCAGAGATTCCAGGGGGATCTGCTCCATGATCTTGGAGGACACAGAGGTGAGACTGACCGGGCTGTAGTTTCCCCTGTCTTCCTTTTCTTCCTTTTTGAAAGAGGAGGTTATGTTTCCCCTTTTCCAGTCAGCGGGAACAGGAACTTCAGCAGACTGCCACGACTTTTCAAGTAGAATGGAAAGTGGCTTAGCAACTTCATCCACCAGCTCCCTCAGGGCCCAAGGATGGATTTCATCAGGTCCCGTGGACCTACGTACCTTCAGGTTCCTTAGAAGGTCTTGAACCTGGTCTTCTCCTGCAGTGGGTGGTTCCTCATTCTCATCGCCCTTGGTTTTGCCTGGTCCTTCAACTCAGGAAGCGTGAG
Source organism: Jacana jacana (assembly GCA_013400555.1). NCBI lineage: Eukaryota > Metazoa > Chordata > Aves > Charadriiformes > Jacanidae > Jacana > Jacana jacana. The sequence continues at coordinate 52,289 of VZTM01013035.1, forward strand.
GAGAGAGGCTGGCAGTGAAGATCGAGGCAAAAAAGTTGTTGAGAACCTTCTTCTCGTCTGTTGTTACCAGTGTGCCATTCTTGCTCATCAGGGGAAGCACACTTTCTTTAACCTTCCTTTTCTGATTGACATACCTGGAGAAGCCTTTCTTGTTATTCTTAGCATCCCTCGCCAGGTTCAGCTGCAGCCGCACCTTGACCTTCCTGACCTTGTCCCTACATAACCGGTCAGCGTCCCTGTACTTTTCCCAGGATACCTGGTCCTGCATGAACTGCCTGTGCAGATCCTTCTTGCCTTTTACTTTGACCAGCAGGTCCCAACTCAGCCATGCTGATCTCTTCCCTTTCTTCCTCAATTTCTTACACCTGGGGATTGAGAGCTCTTGTGCTCTATGGAAAGCATCCTTAAAGATCTGCCAGCTCTGTTCTACCCCCTTGTCCCCGAAGACTGTTACCCATAGGGTTCTTTTTGACTACCTCCTTGAAGAACTAGAGGTTTGCTTTCCTAAAATTCAGGATCCTGACTACGCTCCCTGTCTGTTGCATATCCCTCAGGACTGTGAACTCCACCAGGGCATGACTGCTGCAGCCCGAGCTGCCTGCAGTCTTGACATCCCTGATGAGCTCACTTGCCTTGGTGACTATCAGGTCCAGTACTGCATCCCCTCAGGCAGAGCTGTCTATTTCCTCGTCTTGGGAAGTTATCGTCACGGCAGCCCAGGAACCTCCTGGATTGTCTGCAGCTCACCATGTTACTTTTCCAGCAGGTGCTGGGGTGGCTGAAGTTTTCCAGTAGGATGAGAGCCTTCAAGCATGATGCCTCCTGTAGCTGGAGTAAGAAGGCTTCATCAGCAGGGTCCCCATTGATCAGGCAGCCAGTAGCAGACACCAACCACAAGGTTCCCCTTGTTAAACTTGTCTTCAAAGACCTGGAAGATGATCCGCTCTAACTGGATTCTGTGTCTCAACAGAATGGTTATTTTTCGATTTGAAGTAGAATACGGATAGCATGGACTACTCCTGCTGTCTGGTTTGGCTGTTCAGTCTAATGATGTCCTGTTGAAACCACACTGAAATTTAACTGGTCTCCCAATCCTCTGCTTAGATTATCAGTTAGTCACAAGAACATGGAGGGAAGAAGTTTGCATGCCCTTCAGGTAGTCATGGATCCTTTGATGAACCTACTGAGGTTGAACTTTATGTTGGTCCAGCTTTTGAGAGTTCAAAAAGTGGTATTTGATGCAGGATCAATTAAAATTTTTCTTTGGATCAATTTATTACATGGAGAACCTCCTGGTTTTGCTGTAGACTTGCTGTCTGGGGAGAGTGTGCTTGACTACATTAAGGCACAAAGGAGCCTACAGTTGTGTTGCACTTTAAGCTGCTCTTCATACTCAACCATTACAGCTGTAAGTCCACTTGCTTAAGCTTCTGTAGTGCATTTGCTCAGTGGTGGGTTCAAGTCTGCCTTATGATGGTTGAAGAATTACTTCCGTGTTTGCAAGTAAGTCATTTCACCTTCCTCTTCTATGTACATCGCTAATGAAAAACGTGTCACTATCCTTAGGAAATGCATAATTGAGTAGTAAAAGGATCTTTCACAAAGGTCATTCTCCAGTGTCAAAGGCCTTGGAGCATTGTCTGGCAAATACAATGGGCCCTTCTGGTTTAGGATGCTGGTGACAGACTATTGACAATACTACCATGAATTTCTACATTAGTAAGAAATGTGACTTGTCTGATTGTGTGTGGGCAGAACAGTTATGTGTGTATCCGTTGAATGCCTCTAAGTGGTATGACTTGTAGTTGATGGCTATTGCTATTTTAAAGTATAGTAGTAAGTGACAAAATCACTTGTAGGTTAAATAGAAGTTGGGCAACTTGCTGAGTTAGCTTTGTTAAAACGCTGATCAGCATTAGGCTATCAGTATTTGGGACGGATTAGCTTCAATTTTACCAAATAAAAATTCCAGGTCTTAAGGTCTATTTTAACCAGAAATTTCTCTGCCCATTTGTTAAGTCAGAATATAGGCGATAGGATTCTTTCTAGAGGATAACCCAATGACTTTGTTCCCTGTGACTTTCTCTTAAAAGAAAAAAAAAAGAGATTGTTATAAGCTTTCAGTGTAGGAAAAAAATAAAAAGACTACTAGTTATTTATTGACGTGTGCCAAATCAACGACTTAAGGAAATTTAACAACTTATTTTCAAATGAGTCTGCGTGTACATTCTAATAGTGGACATACTTGTGCCTTACCTTGTAAGATTTATGCTTTTCCCTGTCTAGTATTCATGGAGGATGTGCTAGTCCATTTGCATTAGGTGTTTGGCATACAGGAGAGAACATACCACCATTTCCTTTCCTGATAGTTGCCTTCTTTAATTACTCTGCTGACTGATGAGCCTTGCTCTTGTCTGGTTCTAGGTTTTTTTCTTTCCTTAGGTTACTGTGGTTTCACCAAAGGCCTAATTTAAGTCAGATGCTGTCCATGGCTTTGTTCCAGCTTCTGATCAACGTTGAATACATTTCAGGTCTTGGAAGTAACTACATGCCCTAGTCTTTCAAATATGCAGTCTTTCAAAATTCCTGAATTTTATTTGATCAAACATGCTGTGAAAGTAGTCTCCTAGGCAAGAACTAGTAGTCATGCTGAGACTTTCTCAGTCAAGCCAAAATATTTTGAACTCATTACCCTTGAACGTCCCTGGCCTACTTTGTTCAGGAACCATATGGTTAAAAGGCCATAAATAAAGTGTGCATTTTCACCTTCCTTTTGTTCAGATCTTGCCGTTTATTCTGAGATACTGAGCTCACCTGCTCAGGAGATCTTATTCAACAGACCACTCAGCACCAAGATTATCATGTCTCATGTCACTGCTCTTGAAGCTGTTGGGCACTCTTGATGCCATATCCTCTTCAGTCTTGGCTGTTTTCTTTCATTATCATCTGTGAGAGCCACCAGAAAAGTACAAGTATCCACAAAGAAATCTTCCCATCAAAGATAGCAGGGGAATTCTTAAGAGAGACTCAATTATGCATTCCCGTGGAATCTTCTCTGCAGCTCCTAAAGGCATGATGTTTTACCTCACCTGTTGATCATCTTTGGCTATTTTGCATGATTTCTGTCTGGGACTGTCATTGCTAAGAAGCAATATTTGGCTCATAAGAATCTTTAGTTTATTTTTTCAAATTGGATTGGTAAAGATTGTAGGGAGAGTAACAAATCTCTCTTCTTCTGCCTGTTTTGCGCCTCCAACTTTCCCATCAACAGGTGTGTGATTGTCATGTCATCTGTCATCTCAGAAACTTATTATATCTTATGCTTGCAACTGGATATGGCTGTTCATGGTATTCAGTCAAGTTTGCTTCCCTGCTACTTCCTGTCTAAATGTTTCCATTCTTCTACAGCGATCCTTCTCACATTCTTTCTTCTAGAGTAACTCTCTCTAATCCAGAAGATCTATATCCCAGTAGCTCTTCATCATACAAAGCTTGGTTCATAGAAAGAGTACTGCACAGCTGCTTTCTTATACAGTAGGCTTTGGGTTGGTGCCAGATCTTAGGCTTCTGCAAGATGAACATATGCATATACAGTTTAAAGTTCTGGATTGTGACTGTATTTAATATCTTTCCCAGAAGCTCAAGGAGAATGGTTTAAGTTTCTCAAATGGAAAGATTTTTACTTTGTCTCCGGTCTATGGATGTCATGGATGTTATTGTTTCTTCTGTGCATGTCTCAGCAAACATTTGCCCAGGTTCTGGTGGTTCTCATGACACATCTTCACTGCTGAGGAATCCGGTTCCTTTGTCTCGGTGCCTGACTTGTGAAAGAAATTGCTACAGAAAAACTTTGTGAAGCTTTCAGATTGTGAAGTGAGATAGCAGTGCCTCATTTCCCAGAGTCCTTAGAATTTGTCATCCTGTGTGTTCCACTTTCCTTCAGTCTATTACACTATGGCACAACAGCTTGCCACTGCAGAACTTCTCTTAGAGATCTCTGGCAATGTGTACACTCCTGATGAGACATTTTCATCCGGTTTAAATGTTGTGATCTAGATTGTGTGTCCATCTTTAGAGTTTAAATTCTTGTTCATCTATATCTAGAAAGTTTGGTTGCTTTATGCCTGTTGGCCTTCCCAGAAGAGCAGGGAAGGTCCTTGCATTGGACGTCCCTGTATGCTGTTTTTTTTCAAAGACTAGGTTTCTCTGCAAACCGTGCAAATACATTCCACAGTGGTGGTAGAGGCGTTTTATCATAACCTTTTAGTATTTTTCCTAAGGCTTCATGCTTCTAGAACAGAAGTTACAGCTAAAGACTATGGTACAAGGAGGGTTCTCTTGTTTTTATTCTTAGGGAGCCAGGCCTCTTAAGACTTGCTAGAAGAAGATGCTGGACTGTTGCTGCTACTGTTGGCACACAGTAACAATCCAAATCGATATCAAACAGAACCAATCCAAATCAGTTGCATACTATGAAACTGCAGAAGTGGAACAGGAGAGCACTTTTTAACACTCATCAGGCATCTTTGGTAGTAACCTTCTGCTGTGCAGGCCTCTGACATTCTTCTTACATTCATGCTGTGCTGGTCTTGAGGCATCCAAAGCTGAATCCAGACTTTGGTAGGGCATCAGTGCAGTCATTTGTTTGCGCAACAGTTTTCTTATTCTCTGCCAGAAATCTCATTGCAGAGCTAACTGCTCAGAGTCACCATCTATAAGAATGTACATGTGGACTCTTTTGAAGAAAGAAAGCTTTCTTACCAGTTACCAGTGTTCTTCGTGGTGTGTCCACATGTACATTCCTGTCCCATCTGCTTTTCCCTCTCTCTAATTCTTTTTCAGATGCAATGCTGTTAAGAGAGACTGAAATGGTGGTAGATGCACTCTATTGTATGTCACACATGAAGCAGAAAAAGAAGGAGAAGCAAGAGTACAGGCTCTACGGATACTGCAAAAGGAAATCTTGCAGTATCACGTGACAGGGCAGAACTATGCCTGCTGTTAGAATGTACGTGTAGACTACCTGTATCATACATTGGTTACTGGTAAGTATTTTTTTTAACTTGAGCAGGGTGATAGTATTGTCCTTCATCTTCATGGGTAGAGCATCATTTGGGGAATAATCTGTTGGGTTTTCCATGTTAGTGAATGAGTTGAGGACTGTAGCATTTCTATATGCCTGCAAATGGTTGTGCTCACTCCAGTTATTGACACTTCTGTCTGCATCATTGCTGAAGCATTACAATACAGAGTTCTTAATTAACACAAGTTATTTCCCATGGGAATGAACTACTTATTCTGTCTTAATTTACCATTATAATTTAAACAGCCTTTTTTTCCCAATTTCTCCTCCTTAATTGCCAGATGCATTTTTTGCAGACTAACTGACAGTTCATACTGTATAATTTAATTCCAACCTTCTAGTTTATTCATATAATTTTCAGCAACTGAAGCTGTTCTAATTTGGACTTGGAACCTGTACCAGCATTTGAGTGGCATTGCCTCATTTGGTCACTAAAGGTTATCATTGTGTAGTTCCAAATACTTTATTAACAAATGCTTGTTGTTCTGATAGATAATTTCTATGAAACCAAGATAATTTATAGGATCCTCTATTGATGGGGTGAATTATTTTGTGTCCTATTCAGATGTAAAAACTGAAAACTTCTCTGAGATTGGAAAATGTACCTATGAACGTGTTCTACCAGCAGAGTTATTGGTCCATGCTTGTAGCAGACCTAGCTTTATCATGTGTTAGTATTAAAGGAAATGGGCCACTTTCCATTTATCATTTCTCTTCATGCTAGTTGAACAGTTGTAGACATAAGGGTTGTCTGTATATCACTTAAGAATGGCTAAATTAGAAAACGCTAATGCAGTGTTTCATAATGGCTGCTGTAAGCCTTATCTGGGTTTCCCATCTGACCTATGTTCCATGGCCAAAACATTCAAGAGATCCTCATAGAAATAAACCAACTACATACATTTCTGATATGTCTGGAGTCTCATGGTTGTTTTCTTCAAGATAGTAGATATGACCATAAACTACTCTGATAATCTGAGTTTTAAGCAGATGCAATGGGAATTGGAAGAACATTAATTCATGGCATTTCATATGTTATTTTTTCAAAGGCTCTGTTTATTTCCTATTGACCCTGATAGGAATTTTTATTTCCCTGTTAATCTTGAGTCTGAAGTGCTTGCTTCATCATGCCTTTTCCCTCCATATGCCTTTTTCTTTCCCTTTAGGACTAGGAAAGATCAAATCCAGACTGGTTTAGCAGAGGGCCCTATTTAAACATATCCAGTGGCTTAGTGTAATATTTGGTTTACAGGTGTGTATATCCTTGATTAAAAATAAGAAATTTTCAGTGTAGGAAGACTTCTGAGATTTCAGAAGGAAAATTGGTAAGGATAATAGCAAGACCTTTATGAAACACACAACTTTTAATTAAGAGCTGAAGAAAGTATCAGACCGAAGATAGGGAAGAGAGCATATGTAGTCACAGGAATAAGTTCAGTAAGGGACAGTTCTGTGAGATGAGATGTATGATGTCTCCAAATAATAGTTGGTAGTCTGGCCTGCTTTAAAAGAAGGGACATAATGCAGAAAAATCGTAGGCCTGACAGTGAGAGAATAAAATAGCCTAGTTTTCTCTCCACTTCTAATGTGTTTCTTACAGAACTTGAGAGGTGATACTGTGAATACCAAAGTGTGCAATAAATAAAAGGAGTGTTACATCTGTAATTGATATTTTCTTATTTTTCATCTTTATTCTCATATATGCTTGTACTTGATCAAACCATCTGCCTTTATGTTGAACAGTAATTACTACAGCTTTGAATTCAATTGCAGCTGATGTGCAGGCTGTGAGGCACTGGAAGAAAAAAAAATTCACATTTGTGAACTCGCATCTTTNGAACAGAAGACACAGGCTGTCAAAAAGATAGAGCTCTTGCATGCTCTGCTTTTTTTGCTGTAACTGATAGATAATTGATACTAAAATCTTTATCTATCTGTCGGTGGCAAAGCAACTTCTGTGTCAGCTGCTGAAACATACCAAGCTTGATTCTGTGTTCTTCCTTTCCCTTTAGCAAATGTGTGTGTTGTGAAGGTGGATGGGACTCCTTATCTGTGCAAAGTCGATGAGGTTGGAGAAATATGTGTGAATTCAGGTGCAACTGGGATGGCATATTTCGGCCTCCTTGGAATCACCAAGAATGTGTTTGAGGTTTGTATTTCTCTTTGTAATGTAAAGTTTCATCATGACATTTCTAGCATTTCTTCTTAAACTTCCTTTTTATTTTACTAGAAAAACCCTAGCTATATAAACTTCGCGTCATTCTCAATCAGAGCTCAGAATTCTGTCTCTTATAACCAAAAATCCGAAGTACCATCAGTGGTCAATCAGCTCCCTCTATTTGACAATCCAGTTTTGTGTCTATGTTAGTATTTAAGTTCATCTATTAACACTGCAGTCTTATGTAAAGATACCTGAAGACATTTCAGGTTTAATGGTGTGCAGCTTGGACATAGAGTTGGAAGTTAGTCTGGTATTTGTGAGCTTAATCAAAATGCATTTTTAAAGATACAATAAATTATTTAGAAAAGCTTCCTTTGTGTATTGCAGACGGTATGTGCTTTTCAAAAATAACTTTAGTGTCTATTTGCTTTAATGCTTAAAGCACGAAACAGTTTCATGTTGGATATATAAAATTATGTTCCTAGATATATGGAAGAAGAGATAGTAAGGAAGATAGCATAACAGTCATAAGCCTTGTAGTTTGTCAAAGTAAAGCAAAAGTGATCTTTCTGCCCAGATTTTTCCTTCATTTGAATCCCAACTTCATGTTTACTTTCTTCTGGCAAGAAAGGAGTGAAAGTCAGAGTAGTGTTACGCTGGGCAGCAGTTTCAGAAGATTCAGCTGCAGTATGGAGTTCTACCAGAGAGATGAAAGTCTCTGACTGTAGTCTGCCCTTTCAGAATAAGCTCTTTCTGTCAGCTTGCCAAGCCTCAATGCTCTAAACAGCTTAGCTTTCAGCACTATCCTTAGCTAGTGAGACAGCCAGTTGAGAAACCTGATGTAATGGAAGAGTTGGAGGTGGTGGGAAGGCAAGGAAACCACCCAAGTAGATGAGAAGAACTTGTTGATGAGCGTAATGCTTTCGCTGTGGTTCTCCATTGTAGGCAGTTCCATAATTGCAGCAAACTTAACTTTCCCAAAGTTCTGATAGTGTAGTGTTTGTTACAGTTGAAGTGACATGCCTGGGTACATATCTCATCAGGGATGTTAATAAGTAGCAACAGAAAGACTTTCAGATTAAAGGCTATATGAATGCACACTATAAATACTGATTTAAAAATCAGTATCAACTCTTGTTATGAAGGTTGAGTAGCTGAGAAAAGTGTAAGAAAGAGGGCTATTCCAAAGTTAAGAATCGGTTTGTTCTTCATTATTCAAAAAAACTGTTGTTCATCCTAGACATGACAGTAACTTTTGTAATCGGGTAATTTTCCAACTGAGTGTAGAGCTACAATGAGTCAGAGGCAGAGAGCGTTTTATTTTCACTTCTACCTGCACTGTGAGTGTCTGAATACTTATGTGTTCTTTCAGGCATTTCCTGTGACGGCAGCTGGTGTGCCTGTTTCAGACCAACCCTTTACAAGAACAGGATTACTTGGCTTTGTGGGTCCTGTAAGTGTGAATGAGCTGTCTGAGGCCCTGCTTTGTCTTGGCTTCCAACTGACACCCGTGAATTCTGTGTCAGGGCAGTGACCTCACACAGATCTTGAGAATGTTGTTGGCTTTAGTCAGGCATCTATTGCTGGCAGTTGGGAGGGTTTTACCCATTTCTAATCCTATATTCTTTTCAGGACTATTTGGTGTTTGTGGTAGGAAAGTTGGATGGCCTAATGACAGTTAGTGGCCGCCGGCACAATGCGGATGATGTGGTAGCCACCGCATTGGCAGTTGAACCCATGAAGTTTGTCTACCGGGGAAGGTGAGTATATTAAAAATGTCACTACTGCTGATCGGACTTTGTTGCTCCTTTTCTCACTTGCAAGCAATCAACTAACACAGTGTACGCAGGAGCTCTGCATGTGAATTTTTATGTGTGTATTTCATAGGAAAGATGGCACTAAGTTGTGATATGCCAGATAAGAACTTGGCTCTCCCTGCTAACTTGGAAGACAAATATTGACACCCTGATTTACTACTTTCACATAGTATAAACATGGATCTTTAAGTGTCCATTTAAAATTTATTTCAAAGCTTCTTTTAAGACAGTGAAATGAAGCTTGTATACCAATTGTAAAACACAACTCCCCTTTGTCCTGAGCCTTTGATGCAGTGGCCTTAGGAAGAATTCTGCAGCATTTTCTAAAGAACAGACTAGGAGTGTTGAGGCTGCTGAAGAAACTTCAATAATAGTGTGTGTTATATCACCAACCTTACTGCTCTCCAGTGTTCGATGTCTAGATGGCGATCAGTGACAAGTGGTGTCCCTCAGGGGTCAATATTGGCACCAGTACTGTTTAATGTCTTTATCAATGACATAGACAGTGGAATTGAGTGCACCCTCAGCATGTTTGCAGATGACAACTAGCTGAATGGTGTTGTTGACATGTCTGAGAAATGGGATTTCATCCAGAGGGACCTGGACAAGCTCAAGAAGTGCGCCCATGTGAACCTCCTGAGATTAAACAAGTCTAAATGCTAAGGTCCTGTACCTGGGTTGGTGCAATCCCTGGTGTCAGACTGGAGGATGAAGGGACTGAGAGCAGCCATGCCAAGAAGGACTTGGAGGTACTGCTGGATGAAAAACTGAACATAAGCTGGCAATGTGTGCTTGCAGCCCGGAAGGCCAACCGTATCCTGGGCTGCATAAAAAGATTCAACAGCATGTTGAGAGAGGTGATTTTGCTCCTCTACTCCACTCTGGTTAGACCCCACCTGGAGTAGCTCTGGAGTCCCCAGCACAGGCAGGACATGGACCTATTGGAGCAGATTCAGAGGAGGGCCACAAAAATGGTCAGAACCATGAAACAACTCTCCTATAAGGAAAGACTGTGAGAGAGTTGGGGTTGTTAAGCCTATAGAAGAGAAGGCTCCCAGGAGACATTATTGTGACCTTCCAGTACTTAAAGGGGGCTTATAAGAAAGATGGAGGTGGACTTTTTTAGTAGGGCCTTTAGTGATAGGACAAGTTGTGTAATGGCTTTAAATTAAAAGAGGGTAGATTTAGACTAGATGTAAGGAATAATTATTTTATGATAAAATGGTGGTGAAACACTGGAAGAGATTGCCCAGAGAGGTTCTAGATGGTATCCCTGGAAACATTCAAGGTCAGGTTGGACAGGGCTCTGAGCAACCTGATCTAGTTGCATATATCCCTGTTTATTGCAGGAGTTTGGACTAGATGATCTTTAAGGTCCTTCCAACCCAAGCCATTCTATGATTCTATGAAAGTTGAGCTTACCTCATTTTTGTACCACTTGTGCAATTCAAATATCATAAAAATAAGGGTTTATACATGGTTGAGGCATTATTAATATTTTATCCTAGAAGATGCAAGCCTAAAATGAATTTAATTCACAAAGAGAAGTATTTTTCAGTGCAAGCATTGATAGACTGATTGGTCAGTAATTCGGCATAGTTGTCTTTCAGGGGGGACATTGTATGTAGGTGCAACAAGCTTAGTGTGCATGTTGGAGTTATGTAGAATCATAGAGTTGGAAAGGACCTTGAAGATCACCAAGTTTCAACTCCTCTGCCATGCACAGGGACACCTCCCACTAGAGCAGGTTGCTCAAAGCCCCATCCAACTTGGCCTTAAACACTTCCTGGAATGGGGCATCCACAACTTCCCTGAGCAACCTCTCCCAGTGCCTCACCACCCTCACAGTAAAGAATTTCTTTCTAGTATCTAATCAAAATCTCCCCTCTTCTAATTTAAAGCCATTACCTCTTGTCCTGTCACTACACTTCCTGACAAAGAGTCCCTCCCCAGCTCTCCTGTAGGCTCCCTTCAGATACTGGAAGGCAGCTATAAGGTTTCCCCGCAGCTTTCTCTTCTCCAGGCTGAACAAGCCCAGTCCCTCAGCCTGTCTTCACAGGAGACATGCTCCATCCCTCTGATCATCTTTGTGGCCCTCTGCTGGACCTGTTCCAACAGTTCCATGTTCTTTCTATGTTGTGGACTTCAGCGCTGGACATAATGCTCCAGGTGGGGTCTCACAAGAGCAGAGTAGAGGGGTAGGATCACCTCCCGTGACCTGCTGGCCAGGCTTCTTTTGATGCAGCACAGGATGTGGTTGGCTTTCTGGTCTGTCAGTGCGCACTGTCAGGTGCTCATATTGAGCTGCTCATCCGTCATCGCTCCCAAGTCCTTGTCCTCAGGGCTGCTCTCCAGCCATTCTCCACCCAACCTGTATTTGTGCTTGGGATTGCCACGTCCCAGGTGCAGGACCCTGCACTTGGCTTGGTTGAACTTAATGTGATTTGCACTAGCCCACCTCTGCAGCCTTGTCAGGTCCCTCTGGATGGCATCCCTTCCCTACAGCCTGTCCATCGCACCACTGAGCTTGGTGTCATCAGCAAACTTGCTGAGGGTGCACTCTATCCCACTGTCCATGTCTCCAACAAAGATGTCAGAGTGCACTGGTCCCAGTAGCAAGATCCCATGTGAGCAAGGTTTGCACAGCCCCTGCACGTATTGACCCTGTTTGTGCTAAACACATGCTACATTGTTGACTGAGAAATAAATTAAAATAATAAACCAACATTTGTTCTAAACTTGCTTGTAATTATTGTGATGATAAGGCATGAAGATTGCTTGTGTGTGTTGAAACAGTACCACTGAAGGCTACTATCATTTCTACATTATAATAAGCCATACAATGTTCATCATATGTTGCATCCTATCATTCTTCTGTCCTTTACGTTTTAGGATAGCAGTGTTTTCTGTGACCGTTTTGCATGATGATCGAATAGTGCTTGTGGCAGAGCAGCGCCCTGATGCATCAGAGGAGGATAGTTTTCAGTGGATGAGCAGGGTTCTACAGGTAGTCAGTCTGTCCTTTCTCTCTTTCCAGGTGATAAGGCTGATGTAGGAAATGAGAATCTTAGAACATGTTTCTTTTTTCCATAAGAAAAGCCTGGCAGTGTAACTATAGAGAGTTGTAATAAGCTGACTTCTGAATGTATTTTAGGGTTTTACTTTTGTAGAAAGAATTTTAGAATGTTTTTTAACTTCATACTACTAGATACTTAAAGTCTGAAGGACAATAAGTTTCGTTTGTTTTATTTTGCACATCTCTGCTCATTTCATAATGGCTGACAAGTCTGAAAATTTTTAAAGGTATGCTTAGTGCCAAGTATCAAAACAGACTCTGAAATCTTTCTGTGTCACTAACATTCTTATTCTACATCTCCAACAGTAAACACTAAAAACTTTTTTTCCTTATTTACTTTATTGTGTTTCTGTGGGGGACCAGAGAATTCTGATAAATTTGCAGTTGAGGTTTTCAGAATTAATTGATCAATTCTAAGGAATGAAAAAGTGAGAGAGCAATTATGGAAAATGACTGGTGAAGGGATAACTGAAGGGAAGACTAGAGAAAACAACTTAAGGGAAGATGCCTTTTAAGAGTAAGGCAGTTGTGTAATAATGGTTTCTGTCTAATTTCAGCTTTGTAATCTTCTTGGAGGGAAGACCTGGTAGTAGAATAGCTGTTTTTCATGGGAGGAAGTATTTTTTTTTCTCTTTTTAGAAGTGTCATAGCTAAAATAAACACTTAAGTTTCAGGCAGCAAGATGCTTCCCTCCCTATTTTTGTGGTTTTACTTTCTACTGTGCTTTTGTGATTGTGCCATACATGCAAAATTTTGACTTTTTAAAATCTCCGCACGTTTTGCCCACTGTTAAGAGATTTTCCTAATCCCTGATGTGCAGGTGTCATCCCCTTGATAGAGTGTACAAGCAAAGTCCTGGGTCTGCTCCTGCTCCCATTGAAGTCATGGCACAACTTCTATGAGTTCAGTGAGTGCAGAATTGGACCCTTTATTTGCAAATTGTGTGCAAGTAAAACTTTAATATTGTTAAATGACTTGAATTCAAATTCTTGCCCTAGCTACATCCCAGTTGATACAGTGGAATATATCTTTTTTTCTTTCTATAAAGGCAATTGATAGCATTCACCAAGTGGGCATCTACTGTCTTGCCTTGGTGCCAGCCAACACTTTGCCAAAGGCACCACTCGGAGGAATTCATATTTCAGAAACCAAACAGCGCTTTTTAGAGGGTGCTCTGCACCCTTGTAATGTCTTGATGTGTCCACATACTTGTGTTACTAACCTTCCTAAGCCTCGACAGAAACAACCAGGTGAGTAAACCAGAATGTGTTCCTTAGTTCTGCGCATCTGTCTCTGAGGGTACGCATGGAGTATGATCTGGAAAGCATGTGAGAGCTCATGGCTTTTTGCATGTTGGATGGCTGTAAGCTACATAACTTGGCAGAGCTAATGGTGTTGTTAGAGCAGCTTAGTGAGGGCATTATGATCTGTCTCAAGCCCCAGGTAAATGCAAGGACATACAACACGTACTAATTCCATGCTTCTGTAGCTACACTATAAATTATTCCTGTACTGACCATCTTGCAAAAGAGTGTCCTCAGGCATGCTGTAACTCATGTAATTGAATTACAGACAGACCTCAATTTGCTAGATCAGTAATAGACTCATTTGTTTAATGTACCATACTGGTAATGGACTGATTTTTAGTGTACCGTACTATACTATTCTCTATTTTTCTATGCAGTATGATCCTTGGTTTTAGCTTTTCATCTTTCCAGATCTGTGTTACATATGGCACTTTTAGTGATCAACAGGCTGAATTCATATTAGTTCTGTACATTATTTTTCCTCATTTTGCTCTGTTTATCTAAATGCAGATGTTGGTCCTGCTTCAATGATAGTAGGAAACCTTGTTGCTGGAAAGAGAATTGCACAAGCCTCGGGGAGAGATGTTACCCAGTTGGAGGATAACGACCAGGCAAGAAAGGTAACACTGATGTCTGGTATTATTAAATATTTGAATTGGCTTATTCAAAATGAGAAAAAAACCCACAGTTATGGTATTCTGCTGAAGCTAAGCATCGTGCAGTTTAAGGGAATCTGAAGCATCTCCTGTTTTTCTGTTTCAGTTCCTGTATTTAGCAGATGTTCTTCAGTGGCGAGCTCAGACAACTCCTGATCATCCCCTCTTCCTTCTGTTGAATTCCAAGGTGACATGCGCCTTAAGTTATACTTGGAGATTGAGATCAGAAAAAGATCATTTGAATTCTAAGGCAATTCTTTTCCTAAAATACTTCAGGTTATTTTGATGAAGTAGGCAAAAATTGCTAGTTAGAAAGTAGCATGATTTTCCCACATCTGGAATTTTTTTCCTCATCTAGAATTTAAGTATGCATTTTGTCTAGCTTAAAACATTGTGGTAATTGCATTTCCTGCTGAAACACAACTTTTGTCATATTAAAGGAAGCCATGATTCTGTCCCTGAGCACAAGGGCAAGTGGAAGTCAGAGCTAGAGGATTTTTTAATTAGAAGATCTAGAGCCTACATAGAGAACTCTTGGGACAGTTTTGGAATCATAGGAGCATTGCACACCCTTCAGGAGACACTGATGCCTTGTCATCATCTGGGCTCTGCCCCTAAAAGGGATGGCAGTTACAGTCACCCACAGAATTGCAGAATGGTATGGGGTTGGAAGGGACCTCTGAAGATCATCTTGTCTACCCACCACCTCTCTCATATGTGAACAAAGCTTCAGTTTTGGAATACAACCTTTATATACTTATAGACTCTATATACTTATACTATATAGTTATTTTATTCAAGGGCTGTCTGAGCCCTTACAACATATAACAAAGGAACAGTCACTTTTCTCAGTAAGTACATAGTTTTTGCTCAGAGCCACTCTGCTCTACATGTGACTGTCAGTAGATTTGAAGCATTCCTATGCCCTGTGTATTCAACATTTTGTAAAGGACAACACATGCATTTGTGTGAAAAAATGTTTTATGTTTTGTATGTTCCTCAGTATTTCAGCATCCCAGGGCTTGAGAAGCACTACTGTTGGGCATATTTTGGAAAGTTTAAATAGTTTAGATTCTTCTACTGCTGTTCTGACACTTTTTTATTCTCCTCCCTTCTTTTCAGGAAGCAAAGCTGGTCAATTTTTCTTCAATGTAGTTATTATTAAAAGCCACAGAATTGGTTTACTCTTGTCTCAGAGTAAAGAGGCTTTCGTGTGAAGTTTTCTAGTATGAAGCCACTCCTTTCTGGGTCACTTCATTCAGGCAACTTTTACCCTTCACAAGGAGACTCTGAAAAAAAACCCATAAAATTTAGGCACAAAGAAATTATCTGTTGCTGAACACATGCCTTAAATAGCTGGGGACTAATAAGCTACAGTGATAAACATTAATGTGTTCACAACTATCCATGAGAAACCCTTCTGTTTTGCACCTTTTTGTGGAAATATTCTTCTCCCAAGTCCTTGAGCTGCTACTGTTCCTATACCAACAATACACTGTATTTACTGTTCTTATTTCTCATGACTTAACTCCGAGACTTTAACAGCAGTTAACACTGAGCGGAGTGCCAGTGTCATCCTTCATCAAACTGGGCCTTGGATCAGGCAGCCCTGCACTTGGGCTGATGATTACATGTGGCATCTTGTCCTGGATTTGAAACCAAATACTTGTACAGCAAACATTTGCTGTGATAATATTTATCTATATAGTGGGAGGCTTGATTCAGTCTCTGGAAAAAACAGATACATCCCAACGCCACAGTCTTAAGGCTAGGGCTTCCTAGGCTGGATAACCAAAGTTTTCTGCCTTCATATCAAAAACTGAACTAAGCCTTTTGAAGTCCCTGTGACTTTGCGACAGCCTAAGCAATCCAAAGATAAAGCTACTTCCATGTGAAGACTTTCTAATTGCGTAGTTGTGGGAAATACACTTCCTACAAGATGGAAAGTAGATTCACACCTTGAGTCTTGTGTCCAGTTCTGGGCACCTCAACACAAGAGAGATATTGAGGTGCTGGAGCGAGTACAGAGGAAGGCAACGAAGCTGGTGAAGGGGCTGGGACATAAACCTTATGAGGATCGATTGAGGNTGCTCTTTTAAGACTGCTAATTGTGAAAGTACCTAGAGGATTGGCTGTGTGTTGTAGGGATGAGTTGCTGCTAAAACAATTGTCTTACTACTGCAACTGTGTTTTCTCCCTTGGACTGTGAAATTTTAAATATTTTTATGGCATTCTTTTTGTGGTACCAAGTACATTTAGAAGCTGCTTCATTGTCTGATGTTCAAAGTAACACATATAAAAATCTTTAGCGTTGTCGAAGTCTGTGGTACCAGCACCGTGGTTTCTAAAACACCGAGGCAGAGTCTTTAAAAATGTTTGTTATATTGTTAAAACAAGGACAATGAAGTATTTCATCTGTAGCACATACTTTATTCAGTTTCAAACTGTTCTTCAGAAAGTTTTCTGATGTTGCTTCTGTTTTGTGCAGGGCACTGTAGCTAGCACTGCATCATGTATACAGTTGCACAAGAGAGCAGAGAGAGTTGCAGTTGCACTGATGGAGAAAGGACGACTAAATGTTGGTGACCACGTGGCCCTGGTTTTTCCTCCAGGTGGGATGGTACAGACAGCAAAATCAAAGTCAGACATCACAGGAAAATAAACAACTCTTGCCAAGATAGCGTTCAAACATTCATTTAATATAGTGGTATATGGCAATTACTTCCTCTTTGGTATTTTATTAAGTTGGCAAACTACATTTAACAAATATTTCATCTAACTGCTCCCAAGTATAAGTATGCAGTTATGCAAGAGTAGTTTGATTTAAACCACATGAAAGATGGTAATTTTTCAACCACAGAGAATGGAATAAAACTGCATACATATCTATTAAAAGCTAGATTAGGGATGGAGGTGTATGAACCTTTGCTTTCCAGAATGGCTCTCTCTAAAGTTGAAATCTGGAGCCTAGTCTTGCATTTCTAGTACATATTTATAAATGTACCTCAGGAAGAGGTTATTACATCATAAAAGTAGGATAACTGCATCTTGCAGAGTGATAATTGTGAAAAACAAATGTATGCTTTTTAAAAGAATCTGAGTTGCATCTTCTTTAACTACGGTACCTTATTTTGTTATTTTTGTTATTTTATGCTACCTGTCCATGAAAATATATCCCTACAAATGTAAAGTTTGTAGGATTTGAATAATTTTTGCTAACTTAACCTTATGGAATTGGGCATGGCCAAGAACAACCTGTTGATTTGAAGATACCTTTGTGACAAGTCCTTACATCTTAATAAAATAAATCAGTGTGCATTTTGATTTAGATC
>VZTM01013036.1:221-13134 GCA_013400555.1 Jacana jacana
TATTTGTTTAACATCCCTGAACAGATTAAACTGCTTTATAATCAGCTTTGAAAAATATAAACTAACATTCGCATCCCTGGATAGATTAAATTGTTTCAAAAGTTCTTCATTAATCAGTCAAGGAAAATGTGATTAAAAAAAATAACAACATGGTTTTTGCAGATATGCTGAATTCACATTCTGGTAATTTTATCCAATTTCACCACATAGTGTCGTTCTTCTTATGCATATGTAGCTAAGGTACTATTTAATATAATATTGTTGATATAAAAGGTCTTTTTTAATTCATGACATGAGTAAGAAGAGCCTATGAATTAATCTATTCAGAAATAGCTAATATTCATGATTATCTGAGGGCTTTTTCAGTTTCTCATTCCTGATGACAGGCAGTTGTATGAACTGCATGAGGTACTGGTCTTCACCTTCACACCCTTTTGTGAAAACGTCCCAGGGCGTGCTGGTCTCAGTTTTATTTGGAGTGAGTGGGACTAGCTTGGGAGAGCAGGATCAAGGAGGGGCAGAATCCTGGAAGTCTTTCCAGGACTGAAAAGAATGCAAAAAGATGTAATAGATTGTTTTTTGCTGTTCAGAAATAATAAGCAAAATAAGGCCAAATTGGTGATACCATGATTTGATCTTAGCATGTTCATGGTCTGTTTGTAGGTAGAAAATGGTAGAGGATGTTGCAGAACAAAATCAATGGTGAAAGTGAAAATAATTCTTGTGATTTACACTTTGTATTCTGTCAAGAGCCTTGTGCTTAGGATATGATTTGGTTTTGATAAGCAGATGAGCATTTTTCTTACCATGAGATTTAGAATCCTAAAACTTCTTAAAGGACCTAAAGTGAGCTATATTAAGATTTTTTTTTTTATATTATACTTCAATTATCAAAAAAGTGAGTTTATTAT
The DNA here is from genome assembly GCA_013400555.1 of Jacana jacana. Taxonomy (NCBI): domain Eukaryota; kingdom Metazoa; phylum Chordata; class Aves; order Charadriiformes; family Jacanidae; genus Jacana; species Jacana jacana. The sequence goes on from VZTM01013036.1 coordinate 1,133, forward strand.
CAAAGAGTTATGGATCTATGTTGCTGGCTTTGCACTATCAAATAACTGCTTAGCTTCTTTTTACAAAAACTGCGACAGGGGGCACATTTTTTTCAGACACCTGACTTGATCATCGGATGGGTTTGGAAATGGGTGTGCTTCTGTCAGTTAGCTGCTAATGGCTTATGCTGGTGCACTGCTCATTAGTGTGTACATTCTCCAATTGGGTCTTCCATTACAGATAAGTAGCCTCTGGGCCAACTGGACTGACTGGACCTTAATCCTGGTCACTTGAACAGTCTTAGGTTCCAAAATAGTGGCTCCACTGAAATAAGTAGCAGTTATGCAGTCTTTTTTTTTTTTTTTTTCTCTTTTTTTCTTCTACACCTGGTGTCTTCAAAATGGCATGAGAATCCCTTTTCAATGAAGAGGAGGGTCAGCAATTATGCTACAGAGTGCCTGTCCCCGAGCACCTTGGGACGGATGTGTTTGCTGTATGAGTGAATGCTATCTCAAGCACGTTCAGATGTACCAGCCTCTCCACATCACTCATGGTGATTAGATTGTCCAAATTAAAGCCATTTTAAAATGTTCTAATCTGACTAAATTTCTTCTCTATTTTGTGATTCGCTGTTGCCATCCTGCATAAAAAGTTTTAGTTGAATAAAAATGGCATTGATTTTCAGAGGACCCTTAATACAAGTTCCCAATTACAAATCTAAAATTGAGTAATAGTAACTTTCACTTCATATTGCCACACTGGAAAACCCAGTAGGTTCTTAAATTTCAAGGACTGCAGTGAATGGTTTAATCTGTTGCAAACTTCCTAGGCACTGGGAATTCTTCAGGGACTGAAGTAGGCAGTGACCTTAGACACGTAATTATTTTCATGTAACATAGTTTTTTCCAGTTCAGTGCAACTATTTTGATTCATGCAATTAAAAAACTTTATAGGCAGAAATAAAAAATGGGTAATTTTGCCAGTCATGATTGTTTAGGTGCAGAGTGTTTTGGAATTCTGGCCATTGATCATGCTGATACTTAGCATTAACATGAAGACATATATGCATATTAAATATTCAATACACATTGGACTCACCTGCCTTTTTAACAAATCAACGCAGGATTACTTTATAAAGTCAGAATTCCCTCCCTAAAAACTTTGAAACGTAACAAGATTGTTTCAGGTACTGGGAATTAATGTAGCTGAGAAGGAAGGCAAAGCAGCAGGTATCTAATCCTGGCAAGTCACTGTTGCCAGGAGGTATTGGTATTTTTCCAAACTGAGCTCACTTGTTATTTAAACTACAGTAAACTGATACAACACCTAGTGATATCCAGAGGCAATTTGAACTCTTGCTGAACAGCAGTACCACTGAGGTGTGTAAAATATGCAGCAACTTTACATCAATTCATTAGGTATGTCAAAAAAATCCAGCACAAAGTACATCATGGTTTTTCTTTAGAGGTCATTTAGATAATTTTTATTAATGATAGTTTATATGAAGATTTATGCATTTTTTAGGATTTGTAATGCTTTTAAATTGGGTTGCTGTTTTTTTCCCAAGCCTAACAGCACGTAAATTTTAAAGAGATTTCAAGATAATAAAGCTTGTAAAAATGGAAAAAAAAAAATAAAATCCCCCAAGCAAAACCAAGGAACTGTATAAAAATTACAGAATCTAAAAATACATAATTACATTGAAGGAGACACCATGGTAGGTTATTTGAATAGGTTCAGTGCAATTCCTTAATTGTAATTACTGCCTTGAGCTCAACTTTCAGAATTTTATAGTGATTTTTATACTGTGTCTATGCACTGGTTGGTTGTTTTTAATACATTCACTTGAAATGGTGCTACAAAATTTAAAAATGAAAATTGTTAAAGCTTGAATTTGATTAGGAAATAAAAGAATGAAAAGTAAAAAAATGAAGATATTTTCTTAGTGAAAATGACTTGTGCTCTGGATTCTTCTAAATACTTGAGGAAACAATTCAAAGATGAAAAACGTGCATACCTATGACTTGTATAGAACTGGGACCCTGTGCCAATGAAGCCAGACTCACAGATCTTTCTAGGAAGGATTCGTGTTTATTGGTATTAATTAAAAGCAAGGAAAGTAATATTTGCACCACCAGGGCAATCATTACTAGTATTAAGATAAAAATTATCATATGTTGTATTTTACTGATTTTTCAGACTCAAGGGTCCAAAAGTTGTTTATCATGTTTATAAATGTGTTTTGTAAATGGCGCATAAATATGTTAAGGCAGCCACCTTTGAACTGCTGTAGAATGTAACAAATTACATTAGGAAGGAGAAATAACACATTAATAAGATAAGCGAAGTGAATGTACGTAGGAAGTAGCTTAACGAGAGAAGATATCTCAAACTGAACTTTCAGAAAGTAATTTGAACTGAACTTTTTAACCTCAGGAGTAGATTAGATTTAGAAAAGCCTACTTACTGTTGTCTACAAAATAGTGCTCTCACCAGTAATACCCACACTGAACATGTGCTCAAATGTAAGGAATGAAATGCACAGACCTCCACACATTCTGGCTATGGTCAAAATAGAAGCAGCAATCTGCAGAGGGCCTCTTCTGAAGTGACTTTAGGAGAAAATGTAAATTCTTTTCAAGTAGTATTTTCCAGGTCACTTGTTCTAAGCAGAGAGGACTGTGTGGTTCCCTAGAAGCTCTGTCTTGCACAAAGTTCCTCATTTCTCCTTGTAGGTGTTCCTACTTTGATCCTGTGTGGAAAAGAAAAAAAAAAGCTTGTGTTTTTGTCTCAACTGTAAACCCTGGTCATCTCATGTAATTTAATGGCTTACATAAACTTAATTATTTCCATGCCTTTTCTGATTGGGCGTTGTGTTATGCCAGCTTGCTGTTTTTTTCCTCAAAGTCCTCATTCCCTCTGTGTTTGAGAAGGCAATTATGAATACACTTTAAATGCATGTTTGACCTCTGTAATATAAATATTCATATAGTGTGAACACACTTCCTTTTCAGAAAACAGGTAAGGTGATGAATTGTCTAATTCGAACCACAGCTTTGTAAATGCTACTAATAATCCAGAGGCCAAAACTCAATTACTTTAATCACTACAGCTAAGTTTGGGTTTGGAGCTCAACATTGAGTTAATGGTCAATATTCTAGTGCAAAATACCCTTAGGCAAAAGCATCGGTCAGTAAATGAAGTCAGATATACCATATATACATCCAAATGTGCCAGCTTCCTACGTACCCTTTGCCATTCCTGGATAAGAATGTTCTCCCATGCATCACAATAACAGTCTAGCATTTGGTGGTGAGGAGAAAAGAGTCATGATGCTTCTTCAGACTAGGAGGGATTACTGTTGGTGTTCACATGTCAATGGAGGTGTGTGGCCTGACTGTTTGTGTATGATTTGTGTCACCTGGACATCTCCCTAAGTCTGTATGACCGGCACTATGCACTAGGTTGGCATCTCTCCTCTTGGGATATCTGCCTAAACATTGCCTGCCATGGTCACAACAACAATCTGGTGACCAAGACATGTCCTCTCTGTACAAGAGAACCACGTGAACTCCAGCCTGAGATGGCTGTTCTGTCCCTGAGGGAAGGAGGAACTCTGTGGCAGCCGGTGTTGAGGGGCCCCCGCAGGCATGTTTGCTCTGGTGAGCCCTACAAGTCCTTCTTCCTATGCACAGCTGGAGTGCGAGTGAATAGGGTGGGAGTGATGGCATTGCTGCACTGGTGTCAGACAGCCTGGAAGTGTTCCACTGAATCAGAGAATGCCTTAACTTTTATTATTATTATAATTACATTCCTGAATTAAAAGAAAGTATTTTAAGTACAGCTAACTGCTAAATATTAGGGAATGTTTCTTGGCTATTACTCCTAAAGTTGATAAATATCAGAGTTCATTATATGGCTGTTAAATTTCAGTAAACATTCTTTCAATAATCAATTCTAATCCTGCAGATTTAGAATGGCTGTCACATTAGATCTGAATTAAATGCACCTCTGTGAACTTGTATTAAAAGCTTTCCTTTTACTTTTTCCCAGCTTTGAGCTGCAGTAACACTGGTAACTGTTAATTCCTCGTACTGCCACTGTATGCACAGGGTCTCATTCACCTCACCCTTCTAATTGCGGTTGTTTTAAAATAAAAACTTCTGCTAAAGGAAACAGTAATCAAGCCCAAATCTCAACATTTCTAATATATGCTGCCCCAGTAGGAGTTTTTCCTTTGAATTTCTAATTAAAAACCTTTTAACGAAAGACAGCTTGAGTCTGAAGTTGTCAGGTTTCCCCTTGTCCTTGATGCATACCAGGGGGAAAAAAAATATAAAAAGCAAGAGAGAGGATTTTACTTTTAAAGAAGCTCCAGTTTCTTGAGACATTTGTATTCAGATATTATTCTCTTTTTCTCATGGGAGCACAGCTCTGCTCTTCAAATGAAAAAGAAATAATAAAACACATCAGGAACAGTGGACCTCAGACCTACTCTTTCTCTCCTTGTCTTGGAATGTTATTTCCATATAGAAAGCTACTCTAACGGGACACTTGTAAATGGCAGGGAATTTAGCCCTTGTGGAGTCTTCTCCAGAAATTGGATTTTTGCTTAAGCAAACAGCAAACCATGCAGCAGGGAAAAAGCTATTTATTTGGCTGCCTGTTGAAGAGCCTTACAAAAATACAATTCAGTCTGCTGCCATCAGCAAAGTCAGTCTAGTATGCACTGAAAAAAGAATCACCTTACCTCAGTTGGATGTCGAAGCGATCTCTTAAGTGCAATGAAACTTAATGGGAAAGAAGTCCAAATTTTAAAATGTATTTATAACAGGGATCTAGCAATCCAGCTGTTGTCATTAAGCACAGATTTCAATGATGGCTATCAAAAACTCTTTTTTTTGTATTTGCTTCCAGGTATCTGTCTAGTTTAAGGAGAAAAATAGAATCTACATAACAGGGAAGAAAATCAGGGTGTTTACTTCTTCTTTAGACTTTTTTTTAATGTTTCAAAGCTCCTCAGTTGAAAGAAGCCATCAATATGAACTCTTCTCTGATTTGGACATTTCAATCCCTTTTAATCTCTGCCAATTATTTGATTTATTAATAAGAAAATCTTGTCAGAACTTCTTCCTGAAAATAGCCCACCAGAAACTCCAATCAATTCATGTCATCTGACCATAAGTATGTGCTTACTGACATCCAGAGGTTTCACATTCTCAAAACTAGGTCACTTCCTGCAGAAGTGACTCCGGTTACGTTGCTGTGATTTTGTAGTGGGTGGGTGGAACCTGTGTGTCACAGTCATCTTGAAGAGAAGAGTTTTCCGAAGGTGTAGGGCAGCTCAACTACTAGGAACAGTCTGTGTGAAAATGTAGCTACTCTTTTATGATGAGTTTTTATAAAACTATAGCTGTAAGCACTTCTTTTTGTGTTTTGTTAAGATTGGTTCCATTTGGGTTGTTAAAGAGCTTTCATTGCAAAGCATTTTGTACAAACAGTAGTTGACAAATATTAGGTGTTCTGGTATTTGGGGAAAAAAAAATGTCTTATGCCCCCCCTGCCCCCCTCCACTAAGTTCTAAAGGAAACTGGAAAGCACAGATTTTAGTTTGATTTAAAATCTGAACTAATTTTAACTTTTGCATTACAGCAATACATTCAATTATGTGTAGTACCTTTTCTAGAAGTCTGCTGTCTTCCTAAATGCACACATTTTATGTACAAAATTCATTGTTCAGTATATGATACACGACCGTACTGCTCTAACTCTCCCCTGAGATGGGAATATAGACTTCTATTTCATCCATCCTTTTGTATCTGAACAATTTGTAAATATTAAACACTCCTTATGACATACTTATGGAAGAATAAGATCCCCGGTTTATTAAGACGGAGCCTTAAAGTTCCATGAACCTGATTTTTCATTTTGATTTGTGTAGTACATAGGTCAAAAGAACATTTTATTGCCTTAAATTATAGGACTTTGTTAGACTGTAGATTTTTCTAGTTCTGTACAAACATGCATATAATTAACAAATTAATAGAACTTTCACTAATACCGCTAGCATCATTTTAGTTGGGACTAGAATCTAGTTTGGTAGAGCAGCGTTTACTTTCCGCCTTTCCTTCCCTATTTGCTCATCCTTTGCCAAGCTTCCATTGCAAAGACAGTAATTTCCTTGCTCCCATAGTGATGGCAGAATAACTTACAAGTAGGTTTTTTTCAGAAAATATAAATAAATTCTTAAATTATGATGATATATAATATTTTGGACTACAGGATCCAGTTTAAGTAATCTCAGTCAGTGCCTATAGTACTCCAATTTTTCAGTTTTGTAGTTTTTTCTTTAAGAAGTTGAAATATATGCACAAACATATGTAAAAGTGATGAATGTTATGGATTCATTCAGCTGTTTAGGTAATTTATTGTTATTAGACACATATTCATACACACGATTTTGTGAAACCAAACCATAACTGATCTTTTTTTCCTTGGTCTATCAGTTATCTGTTTAGCTCAAATGAATACATTTCAGGTGAAATCACATTCATCTTCTACCCTCTGTGGTAATCTGCTTTCTATTTTAAGATTTTCTAGGCCTACACTTGTTCTATAGGATACTGTAATTTTTCAGTGGTCCTAAGCTGTATGTTCAAAACTATGGTTGTTCTGTTTAAAATTTTATTTTCAAAAACATAAAAATATATTTATTTTTTTCATTATTTCATATTAACAAGTAATACATACATATTTTATTTATATTCATACATACATATCTATTTATATTATTTATATATATAATATTTATATATTATATAAATCTGCATTTAATATATATTAAATGCAGATTAGCAGAATTAAAAAAAAAAAGGCCAAAATGTCTTTTTGTTCCTAGCTTTCCTCCATCACGTGTTGTATTCAACATGTATGTACTCGTACAGCAATAAAATTCCATGACTGTTCTTTGAATTTGAAGTACAAAACAGCTTAATGGGGAGAGAGGGTGGCAGAAGGAGCACAGGAATGGGGGAGAATTCTCAGAGTAAATTGTTCTATTGTGATATTTAAGAGCTGCTTCAGTTAGGGCTAAGTGAATACTCACAACAAGGGAGGCTGGCCTTTATAGTTTTAACTGGGAGGTAGGTGATGATTAATTCTTTGGCATTTTTCTCTTCAGCCAGATATAGAATCAACTCAAGTGAATTATAGAAGACAAAATAGCTCAGTGAATTATGTTTTTTCTCCATTATGGAGTGAAAAAAATGGCATTAACAGAACTCCAGAGTGAAAGTAATGGTATTTGAGAGTTCTCTAAGCACTCAGTCCATGATCGTTCAGGAATTATTCACAGGCTAGGGATGAATGTGTTCGTTGAATTCTGGTCTTGAAACTTCTAAGCAGTGTGTGATTTCATGGTAATATTTTTCAATTGCCTGTAATAGTATATATGTGAACTCTTAATTTCCTCACCTTTGTCATATTTATAGACATGCTTCCCATCAATGAAACCATACATGGTTGCATACAACAGTATATTTTGCATACTCTTGTTGTACTTCTTGGTACTTGTGAACACGCTTCCTTGGACATGATTTTAACTACTGCATTGGCCTTAGGAGTCCCTGTTGTGGGGCCCTACTGCTGCAGTAGTTTGTGTTTTGAATGCTGTGAATGGATGTGATATCTTTATCAGTTTTTGTATTGCTGTATTTAATAGCTGAAAGTGTGGGAAAATCTGTAGGCAGGAAAGTCTTTGTAGAGCAATGGCTGCAAAATTGCAGTTGCTTGGTAGGTATTAAATCAGCGGCTACTGACGAGAAGGGAAAACAAAAGACTTTGAAGTGCACAACTGAGTCTTTGTGGATTAAAGTGGTTAACTATATTACTATGAAGAGACTCGAGGGGAGTCTGGGTAGGCCATGATGGTGGTGTGTCTAAGTGTCCATATAAGCTGAAGCCCATGGAAGGAAGGGGAGACCGCTTTCTCTGAGTTTCCTTCTGACTAAGGCGGGAGAAATGCGCTCCTCATCTTGACCAGCAGCAGCTTCTTGGTTTGTGGCTCTGGTTTCTTGCCCAGCAGCAGAGGCTGCATATTAGCAGAAGATGGTTGCTGCAAAGGGAAACTGCCCAGCAGCTTGTCCAGAAAACTCTAGCTTAATTCATGACCATGATCATCTGGTTCCAAACCCACTGTCACAGGCAGGGATACCTTCCTCTACACCAGGTTGCTTAAAACCACATCCAGCCTGGCCTTTAACCACCTTCAGGGATGGGGCATCCACAGCTTCTCTGGGCAACCTGTTCCAGTGTCTCACCACCTTCACTGGAAGGAATTTCTTCCAAATACCTCATCTAAATCCCCTCTTTCAGTTTATAACCATTACGCCTTGTCTTTTTGCTCCACTGCCTCATCTCTCCCCATCTCTCCTGTAGTCCCCTCTAGGGACTGGAGGGGCCTATAAAGTCTTCCTGGAGCCTTCTCTTCTCCAGGCTGAACCCCAAATCTCTTAGCCTGTCCCCAGAGGAGAGGTGCTCTAGCCCTCAGATCATCTTTGTGACCCTCCTCTGGACCCACTCCAATAGATCTAGGTCCTTCTTAAGTTTGGGACACCAGAGCTGGACACAGTGCTCTAGATAGGGTCTCAGGAGACCAGAGAAGAGGGTCAATCTAAATTGCCTCCCTTGATGTGCTGGCCAAAACCCTAAAAATTCTTGATCAATGAAATTGTTTTACTGGATTCAAAAAGCAATCAAACACACACACCGCCCCACACCCCAGATTTACTGTGTGCATGTTTAATTAACAAGGCATATAACAGGAGTTATTTTGATATGCATGTACACCTAAAAATGAACGTTTAATCCAGACCACTTGATTTTTTTTTCCCCCTGCTAGTAATAGTGCATTCAGAATAATAACAACTTTTTCACTGGCTTCACATGGAGTGGGACCAGGACCTCAAAGATTAGTTAGGTTCTAGATCTGGTTCTACCACTATTTTCACAGATTAAAAGTTCTGATTAATAAATACACTAATTTTTTTAATAGTGAGACCTTCCAGATTTGTCGAAACTATATGTGTAATAGAGCAATAGCTTTTCATATTTTCTGTAAACTTTATTTTCATCTTCAAAAACTGTTTTGAAAATGATACAAACCACTAAGTGCTGGTGGAATTGCAAGGGTTTCAATGTTAGCTGAACTGCAGGGTAGATTCTGTTGAATTAAACTGGGTGCTAGCAAGATAAGAAAGTTGTAAGAACTAGTTTTTTAGAACACAATAGACTGCGGTCACGTTAAAGCAAAATAAAAGGTTCCTTTTTATTAAGCCAAAGAAATTTTAAAATGTTGTTTTTCTTTCTCTGTCAAAATCTATGCTGACTCCATGGATGTCTTTATTATGATATATAAGCTATGTATAAAAACATTACATAATGAAAAAGGCATTATCATTTTGAGGTGGTTTTAATTAACATTTTCAGATAATTGAAACATTTCCTGTGCTTGTGCCAGATACCTTATAGGTTAATATCAGAAGATTTTATTCTAATAACACTAACTATAATTGAGAGTGAATGCATATGAATTCTCAATGGCACTAGGGGAAAAACCGCTCCAAAGGCACAGTAAATGTATGCATTTTGTGTTTTAGGGGAACAGCAGTGCAATTACTGTATAACCCTCACTTACCAACCATTTTAACCTCAATTTAATGCGTGTGGCACTTCTCCCAGAATGACCTTGATGCAGTAGTGAATGTTTTGCATTTTTTAACAGGCTGAAACAGATCCAAAGAAATGTAATCCCAGTTCATGGGCTATTATATCCAAGTCTCATTTAACATTTTATAAATTGTATTTATAGAAAACTTCCATCTATTTACAGTATTTTAAGTAAAATCCCTTTAGTCAGACCAGAGCACTTTTTGTATTGTGCTGAGCATCTGATCGGTTATTAGTTTGTACATGAAGAGATGCTATTTAAAGACTTACAAACTCCCTTGAAGTAAATTGTACCCTCCAGCTAAAACCTGCCAGAGTGCAAATAATACATACAGTATTCTGTATAGTCTTCGGTGGCAGACTGCTGTTTTTGAGATCCCTCAGAGGCATCTCCATTCTCAGTTGTGTGAGCCAAACTTTAGCGGATTGGTACCTTTGAAAACTTCAAATGCCGTACAATGCTATCAGGGCAATGGAGGAGCTGATCTCAAAGTCCACTATTAAAACTTCCCTCAAGGACATTTTCATTAGAACTTTGTACATGGACAGTTCAAAAGACTTGGCTATTGATTTTTGCTCAGAAGTCCTCTCTCCCTTTTCGTATTGTTCAACATTTTGACAGAATTTCAAAAACCACAGACTGTGGCAGCAGAAGATTCCAGCTAGGATTTTATGCTGTTCGTTTGATTTCTTCAGGCTGCATCCTTCCTGTGTCCTTGTCAACACTAAAAGGAGAGGATCCGTCTTAGAAGATTTGCTAAAAGGCAGAAGCAATTTCACAGCAATCTTAAAAAAATCTGACCTTTCCACATACAGAAAATCTCTCTTAAGTAAATAACCTTTTTAGCTGTAAAATTTTGCTGAGACATTCATTTATCAAAAACATAGATAAAAATCACAGAGTGTTTATCTCTTCACCATTTAAAACTTGCATTAAAAAGAACCGACCACCAATGCATGTGGACTCTAGTATGCCCCTAGCAAACAAAATACCTTCATTTGGAAATAGAGCTGTTGATTTAAAGTTTGTGGTGCTGGAAGATGAGCAATTAATTATTGCCACCAATTATTCCCACCTGCATTTCCTATCTTTACGCTGTTACCATTTTCATGGACACTGTGTAATGAGGTTCATTTCGCCTCAACTGCATTTCCAGGATATATAGTAGTTCAAAATTAATAGGATTTATGAAGAAGTTAATGAATGAGCAGTGTAATTATTTCTGTTTAAGGAAAAGCATGATCTACTTGATCTTTATGAAAGATACTGCAGGTCTTTTAATTGCTTGGTGCTTACATACTACATTGATGGTTGACAAGGCTGACATTTTCTCACCTTTCACTTGATTTTGCTGAACACAATTTGAAATAAAAAAAATCAAGGTAAATACCTTTCCTAAGGTGAGGGTAACCACACTTGCTATTGAGAAGAGATTTGTTAGGGCCTTCTGCAAGCCTCTTTTTGTCTTTTCATATGTCCTAGTCAGTTCAATTTTATTTTATTCATGGTCTATATCATCCGTCTTCATAGGACTTCTGAATTCTTAAGCTCTCAGACTTCACAGGAACATGTAAGTTGGTGTTTGCCATGAAAAAAGTTGTTAGGGCCATATCTAATTCAGCAAGACAAGTAAGCACAGCTAATTTCCTGAATCTGCTTAAATCTTTATTTCCAAGACAGAAATGTTTCTGCATGTGGATGAGTTAGCCAGCAAAGAAACCAATACACTACCAAGTATGTTCAGTGTATTCATAAGAATATTTCAATTAGCCTGTTAGTATATGCGTTTTAAGAACTCTCTCCAATTAACAGGATTTCATGGAAGGAAGAGGAGCTTCTCCATGTTAATCACATTTCAGCAGTTCAGAATTTTGAAATTTTTCATTATGAGAACATTTCTTTGCACAGCACAGTTTCAGTTTTAACTGCGGTGTAAATGTGAGATAGCATTTGGAAAATGAACTTTGAATACTCCTCATAGTGNCTAGTTTCATGGATGCCTAACCTAGTACCTTCTTGTACTGAACAGGTTACTGGGCTCACTGGGTTATGAATGTTCTTCTAACATGTTATTCTTTCAATATGTTTTTATAAGTACTGTTTTAAAAGAGACAAGATCCACAGAAATGACTTTGGACTGTTGCTATCTATTGAGCTATGTTTTCTAATTTTTTTCTGATGATAAAACAGGATGCTTATTTCTTAATCTTCCTTTAATTAATTAAAATATTTTATATGGTTCACAGTAGGATTTGTAGTATTCTTTATGATGAAAAATACTACATGAATACTCAT
>VZTM01013041.1:331-60609 GCA_013400555.1 Jacana jacana
TACCTGTCTCCTAGCAGAGATATCTATAATTTGCCCGCTTTAAGGCAAACCTGTCAGCTATAGTATCCTCTGCTTCATGCTTGGTAATGAATTCCAGCTTCCACGATTCTTCTGTGATTGTCATCACAAACTTTTTCACAAAAAAATACAATTATTTACTATCAGGAGTAAACTGGAGGAGAATTTATTTTAAAACAGTGGCATTACATTAAAAAAACCAACAGTTCTATCACTTCAGATTTGGTCTTAATAACGTGGCTGACAGGAACTTCTAATGACTTAGAAGTTATAAACTTAGAATAAGGGATGAAGACCACTCTAGCAGTCAGCCATCCAATCAATCCTTCTCTTTGAAAACATACAACTTTCAGACTTCTTACTGTTTTGGACAAATAAAGCTCTTGTCCAATCCAGCATTCTCTCCCAAGCTTTTGCTGAGAACTGGTTTACCCTAATCTAATAATTGTGTTTTGATCTAGAGGAAAATAAACACATGTAAACATATAGTAAATTTTTGATTGAGTAGAAGTATATATTTTTGTGTTAAATTATACAATGATCAGAACACCAGAGGACATTTATCCATTTCTGCCTGGTATCAGAGGCTTTTACATAAATGCAGTACGTTTGCAGGATCTTGAGGGGGGGTTTAGGGTAAAATTCTAAGAGGCAGATGCTGCCATTTACTGTATTTTACCATTTCCACCACAACACGGTCCAAGGCGGGTTTGTTTGTGTGTGCTACTACTGCATAAAAAGTAAGTAATAATAAACAAAATTAGTAGAGAAAGAACAAAATTCTGTGCCAGTCTGTGATCCAAGCTAATACATATGAATCCTATGCTGGCTAGCAAAAAGTATGGAGGGCCAAGCAAGGACTCAGAAAGCACATCAGTTCAGTTCTGTGTTACACAGGGTAGATGTTCCTCTGCCCAACGTGATCCTGCTCTGCGTCTGTAGAAACCAAAACTCAATGTGAGAACTTGTTCAAGTGGTATTAAACACTACAATGAGTTTTCCAAACTCTCAAAATCCCAAGGAGGGCTTAAACAGGCAGAGACTCAAAACCACTTCACTTCCAAACACAGTGCCAGTGAACACCATTAGTACACTGAGGCATAAAGTGCTGTAGCTTTACGTCATTTGTTTATATACTCATGTCACATGTACCTCATGTGTATGTGCATATACACATATTTATGCAAACATGACTAGCTTTTTAAAGTGCAAATTATCTTTGTCAACATTTGCTAACTTTATCGCTGTTTCAGCAAATTTCCATTTTAACTCTGTACTAACAACCTCCCCATCAGAGCCACACCAGTCATGTCCTCCACAGGTGCTTCAAGTGGAGGTCTCAAAATACATCTGGCGATTTCAGCTGCAACAGGGTGTGCACTAGTGAAAATGAGCACAAGGCTCAGAATCCGCATTCTCAACCAGGGTGAAAGTACTGCCACCAACTAAAGAATCTCCAGCTGTAAACTGGCAGTAATAAATCCCATGTGGCTGTGGCTTTTTGAAGAATACTTTAGTAAATGTTCAGACTGTGCAGTCTTGAGATCCACAAGGGCTATGTTTTCCATGTTTAAAGGAAAAAGCTATCAGCTTTCACAGGAAAGAACACACATGTAGAGAGAATGTTTTTACTTTGAAGAGTAGAAGGGCTGTTAGAAAGTGTCCCTCCACTTCCTCCTCCCCCTTTTACTTATATTAAACCTGTGAAGTATATGTGGCCAGATACTCACAAAGGCTATAAAACACAACTGGCAGGGTCTGGATGAAATCCTATCTTGTTTCTGTTCAGCTGAAAGGATGGCAGCTCAACTAATGAGCTATTAAGGCACAGGATTTGAACCAAAAAAGATGCTTGATCATCTTTAATAATGAAATGCAAGAAACTGTCACAACACGTGAAAAGATGCTGGAAGCACAGAACAAGTTGAACTCCAGCCTAGAGACAGAAAGCAGGATATTTGGAGTCCTAACAACCACACCAGACTCATTATTGGATTAGGGCAAAAACCAATATTGAAATATCTTTCTGCAAAAGTGATACTTCTAATCCAGGGAGTGCAAGTCTTTTCCTGGCACTGCATGCACTGAAGCATCTGGCCCCAAGAAGTTAAAAAAAAAGTAAGAGGGAGAAAGCGATCCTCGATTGCTGTTTTCAACAAAAGCTGATTAGCCTTACCTTGGAGACAGGAAGTTGAAGCGATACTGGTTTCTTTTGGTCTTGCCCAGTCCTCTATACAGACAGACTGGGAAGAGCAATACAATCCCTATACTGCTATTATGTAGCCAGCCACGAGAAGTAAAGCAAATATGCTTTCAGATGGGCAAGAATAAGGGATGGAGACAAAGTAAAATCCCCTAAATCAGCAACCAGCCCATATCAGATAGGGGGCTGAAACGACTATTTCAAAATACAATTTAACTGTGCTAATCCCTACTATATGAAACGAGGGTCTGTCTGATGAAAAGAGGAGGTTTGGCCTGATAATCTGCATGTTAAATTCTAAATCTCACCAAACAAGGTTGCCTGTCTGCACGACACAAACGCAACTGAAGTGCTGCTCAGTATTACAGTATTTATAGGTCAGTATTTTCTCCATTTACAAACTGGCAACATAATTCTCCTTGACATTAGCACAGAAGAATCTAGCAAAATTACAGTTTTTGTAATCAACTTGTAAGAGCCTCCTAAAGCATGTTTTCAATTATTGCACCACCACTTGGAAAGCAAAGGATAAGAATTTTTAGCATGTAGGTTGCTCATTGCCACCCTTAAACTTCAGCATTGTCACACCATCTAATGTAAACATTTGGAGACACTATACTACCCAAAGGATCAGGTAAAGGCACATGTGCATATAGTTAATGCATGTGCACACTGTCTGACAGCAAAAGAAAAGTAATTAGAGAAGAACAATAGATGATAATCACTAATAGATTTGTAGATTGTATGTGTGTGTGTGTGTGTGCATGCTCATCTGTATTTAGTGCACAAAATACCAACCAGAAAAATGTGAGAGCAATTTCAAACCTATATAGCACCGCAGATGAAGAGTAATCAGGTCTTTTCTAATTTAGCAGCAATAAAATATCATTATATTCTTCTGTTTATATACCTTATTTTTGTTACCTGTCCCAAAACCTAGACTCTCTCCCATACACCACAGAGACAGCTCCAGGGGTCACCACAGCTGGAGGTGAGGACTCCAGCAGTTTTCTCACTGGCCTCATGACATCCAGGAGCCACACAGCCATCTGCTGCACACCCAACCTGAGCCACGGTGCAATGACAGGGGAGGATACGCAGTGAAATGTGGAAGGTGTGCTTTCAGAGACTCTCTCCTTCACAACAACAAACTGCAGAAGCTCCTGTAACTCATGCTGCTCTAAGTGACAACTGGATCTTCCACCTCCCTTTGCTAAACAAAACTGGGCCAGAGGGGTACAGCTCTGAACCGCCTGCCTGCCCAGTACACAGGAGACTTTAAAGAAGCACCAAAGTCTGTCGGCATATGAGCATTTCACACCTAAAACATCAAAAAATGTTTCTCCAACTATCCAGTGTTCAGCATGTCCTTCTATTCAAAACCTGTACCTAATACATGTGCTTCATAACATACCTTAAAACTAAAGAAAAAGGTTTGTTTTGATCCAAGGGGTGTGGAGGAAGCAGATTCTAAAGCTGCAATCACCATGGGAGCAAAACAGATACAAAAGTAGCTGGCAATTGCAGCGGATCAGATGGTGAACTTTTCGCCTACAGCTGTCACACAGCTCACAACTCTTCGGCTCGGTGCTGTGCAAGACACAACACGAGGCTAAACCCTGTCCTAAAGAGCTTAATATGTATGGCCACAAAAAAATGCACATAAATAGCTAAGTCTGTCCCCAAAGGGTCCTCTTGAAGGCAACTGAGGTCTACTGAGGGGCAGCAAGTGTTTTACCTGGGTACAGCTGTGTAGTGGCTCAAACACACAAAGCTTTTCAAGGAAGGAAGGAAGATTATTTAAGGTGGAAAGTTGCCACAGGCAGGTTTTTGTTTTGTTTTGTTTGGTTTGGTTTTGTTTGGTTTTGTTTTGTTTTAAATCTCCATTTTCTGGACTCAGGAACTGCATTTTTAGTCACCTGAACTCATGAAAAGGAGGAGCTGAAAAAGCATCTCTGTGAAAGGCAAAAGTAAAATACACATAGGAAATACCTGCCTTTTATAAAACAGGAGAGTGTGACAAGTATAGGTAGGTGCTAATTTTAGTGGCAAACACTGCAATCTTGGCGTGATCAATTATCTCTATGCTGGATGCCTCCACCCTCCACGATGCAAAGGGAAGCCACAGACTGCTGGCAGCAGCAGACTATCTGCTAAGCAGCTCCCCCAGACAGAAACAGAGGTCTTGCGATTTCCTTGTACGCACAGCCCGTCTCACAACTGAGATCTGATAAAATACAGCAGACCCCATTAAACTCAACTGAAAGACTGCCATTAATTTTCAATGCTACCTCCAGGTATATAAAAATGTCCTAGATTCAGAGACAGACCTTAAGGAATAATACATAAAATGGAAGGAAAGCAGCCAAAAATCTATTCTGAGTTTTATATGTGTTCCTACCTCTGGTGAGAAATTATGCCTTTTGCTTTAGATTCAGGGTATGACAGCAGTTTTACAGAAGGCCCAAGCACTTCTTTTAAGACTTCTTTTAATTTGCAAAGAATAGGTCACTTGGTCATACTAAAAGTCAAAAAGGAAGAGATGGCTGTGATTATTTTTTTTTTAAACAAATATAGCCACACAGCATAAGAAACTTAAAATTCACAGGCTTAAATCTCAGGAATCCACTACCTACCCCTGCAGAGAGCCAGGTGAAGATTTGTGCTCAGAGCTGTATCTCAAGGTCTCAACTCACCAGCTGAGGCTGCCTGCTCCCACCAGATGTAGCACTGTGGTGCAAATCAACTTTCACAAAACACAGGCTAAACATTAGGGCTATTTGTATTTCAAAACAGTATGTTTGAAATATATATTCTCTGCTTGCCAGAAACCGAGAGCTGGTCTGAGAGCCGAAGACAATACAGAAAAAGTAGAACCATTTACAGTGGGTTTTTACTTTCTAAGATACTTTTTGATATGCTTAGTTTCTGAAGCTGTGATTCTGGACTAAATTCATTAAGATAAAGACAACCAAAGCATAAAGTTCTTCCTCTGCATTTACACTTCCCAAAGAGAGATGCATGTACACAAACAGGCTTCATTGGATTTTCACTGCACTCCACCTACCACCAAGCACACGGCATGGACCACACAGGCATTGACAGAGCTGTTGCCTGAGCAATGAAACACCGATTATATGATCTACATTTTGTGCAGTCCAAAGTTCTACGGGGGGGGGGAGAGCAGGACACAGAGAAATTAAATTACAGAGAAATTATGAATTTTCTTTTCCCTCTGACATCAGTGTCTGCAACATTCATTTTGAAGACCCGTAAACTATGTAAGTTTTACAATTTGTTTCATCTCTCCTTCGCAGTCTAGAAATACAGCGTTTGCATGAATACCTAATCTAATTTTGTGCAGTGTTTTTATAAACAAAAAGAACTCCTAAACTTGACAGTGAGACAGTGAGATCCAGCAGTTCAATGAAACTATGATCTGCCGTTGTTTCTTCTCCCACTGCTAAAGCACAGCTAAGGAGTAATCTTGCCTGTGCGTGCTTTAGATACCCCAGGCACCATGCATTTTTCTATAATGTTAATCACCTGGGTCATTTCTGTCAAAAGCAGGTAATTTTAACTCAGGTAATTCTTGCAGTCATTTAAATTCTCACTCATACAACCTTACTATACACTTAAGATTGTCTAACCCATTAATATGACCATGAAAAGCAAATAATTAAGGGACTGAGCTACTTAATTGTTATCTACAAAAACCTTCTTTTCAGAACTACTGTCACCTCCTTAAGGAGGAATTTATCTAAAAATGAGCTCTGCTTCCACTTTTCAAGGCTAAAATCCTGTATGTGAAACTGCTGGCAAAGTACACGTGTGTGAACTAAGCACTACTTGCAAACAGGAGGCCTGATGGTTCGGTGGCAGCCCGTGCATACGGAGAATCACTGGTGCAGATGCAGAGCCACTGTTCCACGCAGCACCTTCCTGTGGATGCACTGACGAGATAAACAAGCAATACATGACTCAGAATATACCACGCTGGCTGGTACCTTGCAAATGAAGTATTTACTCAGCTCATATTGACCATCTCAATTCAAAACATGCCTAAAAAATATAGATTGGAGTGCTTTCATGATCCAGTTTTTCAGAGTTTCTAATTTAATTTCCATTCTTATCTGGGTTAAAAGTTACTTTTTTTCTTTTTTTTGGTCAGATTACTTTTAGCTTGGTCAGGTTTCAAAATCATCACACTGCCACACAAATGTTCACCTAATTACCAGCTAGGAACAGCACATCAGCTGGAAAAGCCATCAGGGCTGGGTTGCTGCTTTTGGGGATGATATTGTCTATATGAATGGGAATCTGAGACTACAGCCTAAAACAGATGATATAAGTAGTGCTTTGGAGACCATTCTCTCTCCAGTGGTTACAGAAAAAGCTTTGATGAGCACTCCAGGCCAGACAACAACCTGTTAAATGGCCATGTCACACGCTTTTTTATATTTTACTTCTAATAGAAATCCACATTTATTTACAGCAAAGAAACCAAATATAAGATCAAAGTTTCACTTTAGAATATTATAAAGATGTTACAGTTCAAGCAAAAATCACTAATTGTTGTGACATAAAAAGTAAACAGGTTTGCTTTTAGTAATTAGAAATAACAATAGGCTGTTATGTATTTTTCCTGTGCAAACTTAGACAAATATTAATAGAAATAGGGAGTACATGTGAATATTCATTAAAATGAAAATGTGGATAGTGATTTTCAAGTGAGTTACACTTCCACTGGAGTTCACAGTTTGCATGCATTATCTATGAAAAGTATTAAGCACTGAATATTACAGTTTTTATAGTAACAAACCGTAAGAAGAGTTTAAATCAGTTGGGACTCAGCAAACAGCAAACAGTGAGTATGGCTGTGAGTTTGTGCTGTTATTATGAATCACTTTATTTACCAGCCATATTCATGGTCAGCCCAGGGATTAGTTCACCTACTGAATCAATGAAGAACATCGAGCTTTGAGATAAAAAAAGGGAAACTGCCTCACTAACATTACCACATAAGATCATTCTTATGAGAAGAAATATTGTATAAGGAAAATTGATTAAGAAAAATTCAGCAGAAGATCTGAGCACCTATCCTTTTTTTTGCAGAAAGAACTGTAGGAGTTAGGTGTGTATGCATTAATATTTCTAATCAAAGCAAATGAACCAAAAGTTTGGCCTCATCTCGAGCTTTAGTCCTCAACAAAATAGCCTTTTATGCTAACCCCCTACAGGCATGGTTGCACAGTTGGCTACAGCATCCTTTCCATTCCATACAGTCAGCATAAAGCAGGCAAAAAGGGTGGCAAGGCTTGGAAGAATCTCTGTCAGTCCCACGGGGAAGCCTTCTACACCAGGCACTGAATTAGTCTCGCAACAAGAGCGCAGAGAAGCAGAGCCAGCAATTCAGGTAGCAACGTTCTCTATCCCATGGAGGGACAGTGACTCGGTACCAAGTCGAAGGAACAATTATCCCTAACAAATCTCAACCTACACCGCTTAATATATCTGGATGTCTTTTTACGTATTCCTTTAATCAGTTTGATTAATGTGTTTAAATAGAATCGTTACACATATGTGAAGAAGTTATCTGCATCAAGGAAAAAGCATGATGGGAAAAAGAGTAATTATTAACATGCATTATCAACATGCAGATCTACCAATTCAGAAATTTTAATTCTGCTAGTCTTCACAGCAAACACAGCTAGTTTCTTTATAGCCTTCTTCCAAGAAAAGTTTATATTTTTTTCCCTGTCACCCCTGCTTCAACCTTCCTTACTCAAAAACGCCTAGGAGCAGCTCTTAAAATGGATCATTATACCAGCCAGAGTAAAGTTATATAACATCCAAAGCAGAAAATCATGAGGAACTCACAGACAAGATTAAGCTCCGTATAAACAAACAGGTAAAAGCTTTATGGTCAGTGTAGCTCTGATGGGTCGCACTGGTGAAATGTAATGAACGTATGCCCCTGTGAACACTCCTTGTGCAAGCAATGACAATCCCTCACTCCTTCTTAAGGGTCTCACGGTATCTTTAGCCTAGTTCCTCACTTCTCTTCAACATTTCTGTGAATATGGATGTTAAAAATCCCTATTAACTTGCTGAATATTACCTCACTGGTCGGTGTCATACAAATTTACAAGCAAAATAGTGTATTGGTTATAATGCAAAAGCTAGTGAGCTTCCCTGTATTTCCCTGCATATCTGCAGTTTTCAGTCTTCTTATTACTTTATACCATCTGAATACAGCAAATATACTTTATAACATCAGACAGACATATCTGAACTCTTAAAAATGTCAGAAAATCTCAACCTGAATACATTTTTTAATGTCACTGCCAAGCCATCAGTATACAAAATTAATGTACCAAGCAAGTCAAACATTTTGGTGTCCAGTGTCCATTATATGCACCGAATGGCTATGTCAGTAACTGACAGTAAAGTACACATAATGCAGATTTTGGATATATGACAAAAATAATAGCTTTGCTAAATTTTTATGTTATTAGGGAGTCAAGTTATCAATTTCAGATTGCTTTTTGTTCTATTAATATAATGATTTTTAACCAAATTGATCAAAAAATTGCTGAAAAAGCACAGGAGACTGCTTTCTCCCAGGATGATCTATGATTAAGGATTTACAAGCTGTAAAACTCTCGACTTAGTTCATCTTGGTTTAGCATAAAATTAGTGTTACGGAAACAGAAAAAACCACTGCTTTGGGGCTAAAAGAAGGAACTGAAGTTTATTATGGAAACGACAGTAAAAGAAATGGAGAAGGAGATTGACTTAGTGGAGTCAGGCAGAAAGAAGTGCCTTGTCCTTCAATATAACAGAAAACAGTTAAAGAGGTATTTAAAACTAAGAGTTTTCTACCCTGTCACCACCTGGTGACGTGTTTCTGTGTTTGTTTTCTGTAATGCATATAGCTGTAATTAAGCCAACCCAATACAAACTGAATTCAGATTTCCCAGAGGTGAACACTCAATAGCCAGGCTGCCCCGTGGCCTGCTGAGGAAGTAGTAACGTGCCTGTTACTGTAGGACCTTGCACTCCACACTTTTGCTCACCCTTGCAAAATTATAAACTGCAATTATACTGCATAGCATGGAAAAAAACCCCAAACTTCACTGTACTCTTCTTCTTTATCCTTTACCAACTGGTACAATGTGAGCTTTCTTGAGCACCTCTTTCAATGCTGACCTGTTCCACCACACTACAAGTAACCAGGGTTTGACTAACATGTACCAGATTCCAAAGAGTTGCTTTGAGTAACAACTATTTGCTTCACATGGTCACATTTAGGACACACATGGGAATGATGTAAAGATGTGGAAAAGCAGTCAGTAACACTGGTTAAAAGTGAACTCGAGCAACCACTGCTGCCTCCTGTGTAACGGGAGGATGTTTTACTTCAGACAAGTCGTTTTAGATAAGCCTAGTCTCTGATAACAAATGGACAGATATTTTAGGGGAATAGCTTGACAAAGGATAAGCAAAAAACAGACCAGAAAACATTTCTAAGCTTTTATTTCATTCAAAGAAATATGAGGTGCTACCATACTCCTGCTCATGTAAAGTTGAACGACAGGATTATCTGGTTATAAATCCAGAGTCATCTGCTCTCTTAATCATTCCTAAGACTTACTGTTTTTGTTTATGCATGACTATTTAGTTGCAACATACAAAATACTAGGAAGATTTGAATTTTCATCAAAGGTACTATAAATAGTGACAGATTTTTTTTCTAACACATTTCTGAGCTTCAAATAAGCAATACTGTAAGAATCTTGTTCTTTTTGTTTTGTTTTGTTTTCTTGCCACTGCATTGCATATTCTTATTTATAGGTGTGTGATTATTCTCTACCTGTTCAAATTGCTCATTCTCATTTTTGCTTTAATCAGTGCTTCTAAAAATTGTTTTCTGTTAAAGCAAATGGCCTAAAAAGAGAATTGCAGAAGAACAAATGCAACAAAACCAGATTTATGGATGAGAGAGGCCCTTATACTTTAACTGTTCTTAAAGACTGACAGGAGAAATTTCATAGAGTGGTATCTGGAGAAGAAATCCCTCTCCTAGGACTAAATGTCAAACTGAGAGGGTCACATAATCTACAACTGCTAGTGACTCCATCTCAACTGTAGGACCAGCAAATCTCATCATTTTACAGTAATCTTTCATATTGAGTGATTCTTTTCTGCCATGCTGTCCCATCAATGCTGATTAATGCTAGTCCACCCCAAGCCAACTAGGGACTGACAGAGTCTACTCTATATAGGACTGGGGTCTGCTCATCTCTTAGATGCTCTGACTTAGCTGCACTTACATTAAATGAGAACATAACAAAAATGAGGCCACACAACAAATACAGTAAAAAAGGTTATTTGGGGACTTTGTACTAGACCATCCAATTCGAAAGTCAATTAAAAAAGATGTGAGTCTTTATATCTATTTATGAAAAAAAAAAAGACATTTTCTTGTATCACCAACGCTGTAAAACTGCTTTCTGGCTGATGAAACTGAAGTTTCCATTTTGCTTGATTTGAAAATAACACAAATTCTATGATTATAGCATATCAGTTTTACCCTAGCTAATGTTCTTTCCATCAGCTTCATTCTCCCAGCTCTGTGGACTATAGTCACTCTTGATTTCATTCCCAAACTAACTCATTCTCAGGCTCCATTGTGGAGAAAGCCAATTTGTTCCTCCTGGGAAAAAGGTAAATCATGATCAAGAGGTTAGTTTGCTCTTGAGAAGGAACATGGATATAAACCATGCCAAGATTGGCTCCTTCTGACAAGGGCACTGCAGCACTGTTCCAGCATGCCATCTGTCCTCAGATGCCTTCACATCACGGCCGATGGCAAACTGTCATGCCCCTAGCTTCAAGTTTCAAGAACAGCATTGCTGTGGGCTGTATTACTTTTGGCGCTTAGAACTGAGGAACCACATACACATATAAAACAAACAACAAATATGTCAGGGGCAGAGAAACACTCCATGAGCCAAAGGCAATGTGGTGTGGCCAGAGCACATCTGCTTCAGAAAGCGTCAGGGCATTCCTTGTCACAGTACACAAAGACAGTATAGACACAGCCTTGGAAGAGACAGGGAGAGAAGCCAATCAACTAAATAAATCATGAAACGCATCAAAGGGAGAGAGAAAAAAAAATATACAAGGAAGTATGGAAGAAAATAATTATGTTTTGGTTCTTCAGACTAGTCTTCATGGAATATTTAGAAACCAAAATAATGATGTGTTTACAGTGACGAAATCTTGAAAATGGCCAACAACAGTTCTAGGCCATCATATTTGCCAGTTGGATATTTTAACAGCATTAACTTAGTAGATAACGAACTCTGAGCTAATCATAAAGATCATGAAATGTTCATAAACTGCTACTGAGGAAACCAAATAGCTTGTGAGGAAAAGGGTAAATAATAAATTAATAGTTAATTAAATCTTGGGAGTCCAATTACCTGCAAGGGAATTATAAAGAAAACACCATAAAAGAAACTGGAAGACTGGAGTAGCCGAAGAAAGAGAACTTTCAAAACATGTTTAACATGTTTGTACAGAGATACTTAACAATCTGCTACAAAAGTGAAAGTCAATAATTGATCCTACTCATTTAAATATGCCTGCCTTTTTCCAGTGTTATTTTAAGGCATCTTATTCCATCGAATCAATTTTTGAGGTTACCCCAAATCCAAAACAGATGGAAGATAATGAGGAAAAAACAGTAAGTCAACGCATAATTATAATTTTTTAACACACTTTTAGGGATGAACAATTTGTCAAGCTGTGCTCTGACAGAGAATTCACAAGATACAGGAAGCCATTTCTCCACTAGTATTTACAGCATAACTAACACTCCCAGTACTTAAAGGTGGCCTACATGAAAAATGCAGAAGGGACTCTTTATTGGCAAGTGTAGGGACAGGACAAGGGGTAACGGTTTTACACTGAAAAGAGGTAGATTTAGATTAGATACTAGGAGTAAATTCTTTACTATGAGGCTGGTGAGACACTGGAACAGGTTGGACAGAGGAGTTGTGGATGCCCCTTTCCCTGGAGGTGTTCAAGAGCAGGCTGGACTTTGAGCAACCTGGTTCAGTGGAAGGTGTCCCTGCCCATGGGACCCCAGAGTGTCTTGGAACTCAATGATCCTTAAGGTCCCTTCCGACCCAAACCATTCTATGATTCTATGAATCCAATTCCAGTAATACTGATCTAAATAACTGACCTCTTAGGGTGAAATTATTCCAACACTGGACAGAGAAGTAAGCTGTATTTCTTGATAAATACCTTAGAAAGATCACTTTGTTATTAATTAATATGGTAGTTCACAAATGTTAGACATTTCTAATAGTTAAGTTTTAAATTATTATAATTCATTGACTTGAGATACACTATGATATTATAAGCCAGGTGAGAATAATTATTTCGCATACCTTCACAGGAATGCTACCACTGCCTTCAAATGAGCTTTACTGTTAAATAAAAATGCACTGAACACACAGAAGCCTTTGTACAAAGATAGGAACTTAAATATATTTTGAAGTTCTCTTCAAAAGGCAGTTGGCGCTTTTAGTACTAATGTCTTTACATTCATTACACTGTTACTTCCTAGTACCCTTTTGCAGTCTTGCATTTACTTTTCAAGCTACTGAAGAATGCTCATCCCCAACCAAGGGGAAGTTCCTTTCCAATTATAATGTACTCACACACACATATAATCACTAAAATTGCAGAATCCCTTTAATGTATGTAATGATTTGGTGATTTTTTGAGACATCAAGTCTGTGCAGTGTGGTCTCCAACCTACCAACGGCTTTAAGTTTTTATATGATATTTCAATTAACAGTGTTTCATTATTCACATTATTGCCATTTTTACACATACACATTTTTCATTATTTCAGAAATAGACACCTTTCTTGTGTTTCTTAATAACTCTCTGCATGCAGTGACTTTTCTAAAATAATTGCCAAAAGTTCAGTAAGGTTACTAATTTCTTGAAGGCTCTAACTTGTGTATTCAGATTTTCCAAGTGACTCTTTCCTCAATGTCAGATATTTTTCAGTCACTTTCTAATCACGCATCTTTCTATTCTTGCTTTTTCCCCTCATCAGTTTAAAAAGGAAAGCATACTTGATTTAGTCTGCTTTTAATTAAAGAGCCTCTTTCCTTATAGGTTTTTCCTGACAATATTAGAAGTACCTTCTAGTGTTCTTGGCTCCTCCTACACTATCCTCCTACTCTTATGTTCTCTACAGAAAATGCGTGGCTAGTTCTATAGATTTTTCTTTCATATTTTCCATTGCCAGTATCTTCTGGAAGTCTTTACCTCACGTATTTTTTAACAATTACACATAAAGTGCACTGGTTACATTTTACATAATTTAATGTGTTACATCAATTTGTCTTTTTTACTTATTGGAAGAGTTCATAATCTATAAACAATGAATTCTCTTTCGATATTATCAAGATTTCCTCCCTGGCAAATGCTCCTTTATATGTACAGTCCTTCTACTCAACACCAGAAGACAAAGAAAAGCAAGAAGCAAATGAAATGAACAGGACAATGTGAGGAAGAGGGAGACAAACATGCTGAGCTGCACATTAGGAGACAGATTTGCCTAAAAGTAGCGAACCACCTGATGAAGAAATCTGCAATAGGGATTCTGCTCTGAAGGTGTTTGGACTAACAGGTCACAATATATACTGGACAACTTGTCTCTAGCAACAAATGAACCCTCAAACTATAGCAAGAATAAAATAAAATAAAAAATCAAATCACAAATCATCTTCTCAACTTGTAAAGTTCTTTGAAAGTACACACTTGACATCCACTATTTGACACAGCAGGATGACTGTCACTTACCTTAAACATGCACCTATAAAGAAAGATTATCTTGCTGTTTTTCTGTATCCTTACTCAGGATAAGACATGCCTCCATAAATTTCACTGTCATTATTACTTGCAAATACTTGTCATATGCAAAACCATTCTTTCTGTCAATCCCAAGAGGTATTAACACTCTAAAAAAATGCTACTAATAAAAGTATGAGACTCCACCCTTTACCTCCAACTATGTATATATGGTCATAATTTCAACTTTTGACCACTGTTTGGTTTTGATCTTTCTTATTATTTGTACATTTGCCTGTGCCTAGACACTGATTTATCTTCTAAGAAATTGCAGTTGTACTTGACCAAATGATCTCTCAGTCTGGAAGAATGTATCAGCTGCTCAGATTTCATCAGAAGAGATATTCTAACGCCCTGCTAATTTCAGAATTTATTTTGAATATTATGTAATATGCATAGTCATTTACTAAGTCATCTATGTTTCTTCATCCATGACTAGTACTGTAAAGCAACAAAGGTCTTTATCTTTTCCTTGTCAAAAGCTATCTCCTTAAAAATATAAAAAAATAGAAATAAAAATATAATAGAAACTAGATTACGGTTCATCACCGTTGTCACCGATGTGCATGTGGAACATTTACAATGTCCAAGCACTTTTTAAATTACTCTTCACTGCAAACACCTCACACAACTTTCTCAAAGTACTAAGGATGCCTGCCTCTCTGTTTAGCACTTATTTTCCTTCTGATTAGAGATGAGTCATACAATCTGGATCTGGAATGGTTTTTTTTTAAATCAAACTACTCTTAGCAGCACTTGTTTTTCTAGTATCTGTCCAATTACTTTTTTTTCTCCACCTTTTGTGTAACAATAAGATTTATCTTACTTAATTTTACCCAGCTAAATGTTATTTGCACCATCTTAAAACAGGCATCTCTCATAAGAGTGGGATGAATCCCCAGCTAGACATGCCCGTCTTCCTCTATTACTTATAAAAAGAGCATAAACAACTAACAACCAACCAACAAACATTGCCTGGAGCAATAATTTGAAAAGTTAAGATGGAAAGTGTATAGCATTAGTTTATCCACTTTTCTCTTTAGAGCCATGATGCAAATATATGTGCTTTAAAGCATCCTGACACACGAGTGCAACCACAAAAATGGAAATTCCTAAAATACAATCTCCCTTTCAATCCTACTTGGAACTTTATCTCTGGAACTTTATCTCAGGACAATATAATGGTGCATTTTTCTTTGTTGCAGGAGCCAGGTACACACTAATTCATTTGGGGCATCATCCTTTTTGCTTTCTCCTGTTTATTGGTCACTATGTTTGGAGAACCTGAACTTTTATACTCCTTTCACTTATGAAGCCAGTTTTGACTGTTGCTCCCACCCAAAAGCATCCAAACTGTCAGTAGACCAAGTTATAAAGATTTTCACTTCGTTAGTCACCTGCACTGTTAATAAATCTCTATTTACTGGTCTCTGGCCTCATTATCGGCTCATATTGGTTCTGGCAACTGAAGTGTTGCCAACTGGTTACTTTTGCTCTTTTAAATTACTCATATTGGTTACTTTGACAAATATGACAAATATGTTGGCCTGGAAATGCAGACAAAGTACAGAGGGGCACAAAACCTCCCTCAGTTTTTATTACAGTGAATACTCCAAGTTATCTTAAAAGCTATTTTAATATTGTAGAGCTTTTTACACATTGCAAGCTCCACATAACAAAGAACATATCTTTTTCTGTGTATACAGATCATAGTACATTTTGAAGAATATTTTCATATTAACAGTAGTATTAGGCATAGGTGGTAATCATCCTGTGGCTTCTTTAACAGCCTCCTATGTCCATCTCAGCAAATATAGCTTCTTAGTTGTTCCAGCCACCTAACACTTCAACTTCAGGTTTATCTTTGCAATTTGGAAAGAGTTCTCCACTACATTCTCATGAAGAGATTATTTACAGATTTTATTGCCCTTTTCTCCTTAATTGTATCTACTTCTTGTATTTTGACCAAGCTACCAACTGAGTACAGGTCTGACTTGCTAAACTCAGTTCAAGTACTATAAATACTGCATATTTCCTAAAGATGCTCATACAAATCAAATACAGGGTGACTAAAATCTCAATTCAATGGATTAAACCTCACTTCGGGATCTTTAGGTGCTCAGTTCTATAAGTTGGTTTTTTTTAATAATTAGATAATTAGTAACACAGAAGTGTATGTAACCGTTGCACTATCTCTCACAATGTTTACTGTCTCTGTTTCCCAGGGCTTTTAATAGCATCAACCTTCCCCCTCATCAAGACTTGGTTTTGGAACAGATCACTTACTTTGTAATACGGTCAATGTTAGCAATTTGCTTCTGGTTCCGGATTATTTCTATAGCTGCCCAAAGATGCTGGATAGCCTTTGTATCTGCCTGTCGTCTCTTCGTCAAGCGTGCCATGACCTGTTTACTTGCTCAGCTGCAGCCGATAAATAAAAAAAATACACCAAAAAGTTAATCATGAATTATGAAATAAATGAATTACATGATGATCATATAGCAATAAATGTGATTACGAGGAAAATTTTGTTAACCTATAGCAATTCAATTTGCATACAGCAGCATGTTTTCTTAATCTTGAAGAGCAGTAAAAAGCAAAAAGATACAGTTTACAAGGACCCCTTTCACATCACATAATCTATACACAAAACGAGAGCAGTAAAAATTGTCAAATCAAAAGCAAATGACTTAACATCAAATTGATTATGAAATGTCACTTAGGTCATGTCTTAGTTCCCTAACATTTCTTAAAAAGCAGAAGCAACCCTAGCCTGACGTTTCCACGGCCCCCTGCTTTGCCCCAAAACCTTAAAAGGGTCAAGTGGTGCTTGACTACATCCCACAGGTTAAGCATGAACTCTGACACACAGAAAAAGCTGGACCAACAGTTTAGTATCCAATATAGTTCTCAGAGTATTACTTTCATAATTTTATAATTTACAACTATTTAAAAAAATCCATCCTATAAGCACAAACCAGAAGTATCTGGTATCTGGTTACTTATCATATTCATAGATGATAAATATTTAAAAAAAATATTCTGGAGCAATTCCATTTCCTGTAACAAGCTAAAACCCAACAGGACCAAAGAGCTTCTGATGGCATTTACCCATCTAACCAACCCTGAATGGGAACATAATGAGCATCTGGCTTTGTTTACAAATTTTCCAAAAGCTTAAGGCAATGAGTACAGATAAGCCATAAATCGCCTACAGCTCTACTACAGGCACAGAATCCCTTTTAAAAGCTTAATGATGCATTTTGATCACTAAATAACTTTCTCCCAGTGCCACCACTTTCTCAATGAAAAAAAAATGATTGATTTATGACTGCTACCAAGGTCTATAATTTATTTTAGAGCTCTGTCCTCAAAATGAACTCTGTGGTGTGCACGTGGATACTTGTAGCTAGCAGAATATTAACTTCAGTAACCCAAAATAATATAAAAAAATGAAATAACATTACACCATCTGTGCAATATTAAAGATGGGATTTTAAGTATTAAAAGTGTCCCTCCTCTCAGATTCACAAAAATTAAACAGATTGGGGTATTTCATCAGTTGCAGAAATGCAATTTTCAAGTTTGTGGGACCTACAGGTACTTGTCACAGAAGGCTGTCAAGTTTCAGATCCAATATTACCTCAGCAGGTGTAATGAAATTAAGTGCAACATTCCATTATTAAGGAGAAGAAATAACTTAACAGCATTAGACTTAACATTAGGTAACCCATTAAAAAAAAAAAAAAAGAAATAAAAGTCAATGTGAAGTGATATGTGGACCCCCAGCTGCATCTGTATCTCATGTGTGAGGCATGTCTGGCTGCTGGAGATAGCAGGGAAGGGCGGCAATGGTGGAGACACTGCGGGGGTCACAAACTGACCCCACAACTCTGCTTTCCAAACCTCTTCCCACTGGAATTTAAAGCAAGGGCTCCTGGAGGGATTTCCCAGAAAAGAAAGGCCAAGAATCCATTTTGGAGGGTAGGATAAGAGCGAATATGATAAACGCACAACTAAGAGTGACAGTCAGTGGACAGCATCACCTAAGGACGATTCGGAGAAAGAAAGAAAGACCCCGCACCCCTGTGAGCTCCTCTGCATTCATTTCACAGAACATGAGGACATTACAAGTAAAAATCCCCCTCCTGATTTGTAAGAGAAACCTGTGGTTATATGTAGAATATAATTCTTAAGGAAAACAAACCTGTAAAATACAAAGAAGGGTTAGACAGTAACACGACAATCTTTGCAGCCCTACTATCTTAGCATAAAACTCCTTTTCTAATGTTGAATTGACTAAAAGTGATACCATTTATTGGTTTATTTATTTTTATTCTAGCTGTCTACAAAGTGTCTGCTTTAAAAGCTGTTAGCTGATATAACAGTTGACAGTCTGGACATGGAGCCTCTTACACAGCATCACGTCCACATGCAAGGATCAAGAAGGAAACACTCATCATTCTCGACCCCGAGAACAACAGACTACTTCTCAGTTTATTTTGGAATAATTGAAGCGGGTCCTGTTATCCCAACTACTTCAAAAATACACGTTATTTTTGGCAGCCTGGCATATGGCTGTCCGCGTGAAAGCTGCACTCAGTGTGCCTGGCAGAGAGGGAAGGAGGTGGTTTCTCTCACACCCCTGCGACGCCTGGGCCTGAGGGTCCCAGCACAAGACAGGGCCCTGGGGAACCCATCTGCTACCTCAGCACGTGTAATGGCCCAGGCTGACCTCTGGGGCTAAGGAATTCCCTCTTTGTTTCTTCAGGGAGGGAGAAGAAGTTCACATCCCAGACAGGGAGAGGGAAAGTGAAGGACGGCTGTAATTAGGGGTTCCTGAAGCCGTGTGGTTGCAGAGCTGCAGCTAACATGGCTGCCAGCGTGCAGAGGGAGGCCTCTCCTTGCAAAGGCCCTACAGGGTTCCCTTTTCCTTTGGAGTGCACTTTTGGAATCGAAGTCCTGACCACCCCTTTGCCCCATCCGTATCACACTTTGTGGGTTCAGAGCATGCAAACACTACACCCCATGCCAGGGCTGACTCCAGTCCATGGTACAGACATAGCCCTCCTAGGCTCCAGCTGCCACAGGGAGGTGACTCCATGGGGCCAGACTGGGTCTGAAGTAACCCTCGCACCCCAAAAAGGCAGCTCCTTTGCATCCTGGCCCAAACTGCTCCCTCCTGGCTGGCTCCCTGCTCCCACCACTGCTCCCACAGGCACATCCACGCTCTTCACCCTGCTCCTCTGGAACTAAGTGGTAAGAATTCTAACACATGGGACACGGCAACTGCACATGTTCTGTTCCTTTTTTTTTTTTGTAAGATACAATAATTTTAGCTGGTGTTCTGCCTTAAAGAATATATGTTTCATTTTTATATCTTTTTTATTTTTTAAATATCTTCTTTTTAATTTTTGTATCCTTGGGTTTTGGTTATTGAAGTGCACTTTTGTTAAACTCAAGATTTGACACTCCACTACTGAAAAAGCAGTTCTTACACACCACACTTCCAAAAACCTAAAAATTGATTTTTTTTCCCAAGAAAGTCCAGACCATTTTAGCATTATTTTCATCTTCTAATTGCATGCCACAATAAAAACTATGGAGCCTTTTTGCATTAAAGCAAAAGATGAAAAGATTGTGGCGTATTTCTCACTGTTCATTGCAGTCACACTGCAGTTCACCTCCCTGGTAAAACTAACCACAACAGTTTCCTCCCTGCATTCCTGCAAAAAATACAATTATTAGAAAAGCTAAAAGATAACTAGTATCAGACTGTTAACAGTTCATAAAATGCTTATGCTTCAACGTGCACAACATATTCACGCACATAACAGTTTAAAGTTTAATGGGAGACATACTAGATTCTTAAATCTATATAATTACTGCTGATTGTTTGCTTATGTGTGGGTGCACACACACACTCGCACATGCAACAGGACAAGCATAAACATCCAGTTCATGTGAGTATGTGTAAGAATCTATGGCTTAGAGGTTAAAAACAAAAAGAGGCTGATTCATCCATGCAGCGTTTTAAAGAAGTTAAAACTCCAGAGGCTCTTTAAAACCACAATACTGAAATGTATATTTACATATAAATGCTCCACATCCCCCTCTTTCGTTATAGCTTTCATTTCAATACTCTGGAAAGAAAAACTAGAAGCTGAAGGAAACACTAATTTCCCACTTGTGATTTGCAGCCATTGTGCTTCTTTAGCTATGGGATTCCCTGTCCATACAAAATAATTCGCTTCATGCCACTTCTGTCACGTTCTGCAGGAAGTTTATGGTAGAATGCAGCATCACAGAGAAAGACTGGCCAACAAAAGATGGCTAAAAATCTAAGAATTTCTACCAGCAGGATGTGTCTTAGGTTTTGTAGACAACCATGGGACCTACAGATTATGAGGAGGATTCTGTGGGACCTACAGATTATGAGGAGGTTTGTGTGGCTGATGTGCCAGTTTGCACACTTCTATCACACACAGCCCAAAGCAAATAATTTGTCTTCTCAATTTTCAACATTCTAACTGTTCTACAGTGCAACCTGAGCAAGGTTTTACTGTATTTTATATTTTAAATCGTTCTTGAATGTCCTATGTACAACACTTCAAAAAAGCACACCACTTTATTGTACACAACTTCCCTCAAGAGCTAAATGTTACCCAGGAATGGTGAAAAAGCACTCTCAACAAACTGCACGTTACCTTGTGACTCCACACTGCATGGCTCATTTTCTCAAAGCCCATAGCAAAGCGTGCATTGCCATGCAGTGACAATGTCACAGCAGTGGCAAAACAGACTTACTATCCAAACAGCCAGGCTACTGGTCCTTAGACACACTTGGCCAAACCAAATGCCGTACAGCTGTCTGTTGCAATAGCAGGGGATATGGAAATCTGCACTGCAAGTCAAAACAAACAAAAATCACCTTGCAGCGTGTCTAGGGGTTAGCCCAAGGAACCTCCTGACCTGCTGCTTGCAACCTATTAAGCAGATACTATCAGGTACTAAGTTTAGCTAGAAACTGTCCCTGCCGACAGAAACAACTGAAAGGTAGTCAAATCTTGCCATGCTTTAGCTGTTAAATACGATCTTCTAAGCAAAATATGATGCTTCTGAAAATTTAACTAATGAATTAGACTTTGCACTGAAACAGACGGTGTTGCAGTTGGGTGCTGTTGCTCTGATGGGAACTGCTAATTAAGAGCTGACAAGTAGTAGCTTGTTAAAACTCCTGTTCGTACTTCACTGTAAGTGAGGCTACCTGTGGCGCTCGTCCCTTTCAGTGCAAAGTCAAACAGGTTAAACTTCATCCCTGCTATTAGCCACCATTTGGCTGAGACTTGGTATGCAGTTAATTGCAATGGAAAGACAATTTAAGAAGTTGATCCTTGCCACCGCTCAGCTGTTAGTTTCTGCCTTTCAGCCCTGCATCCCTGGGGCTTGCTATTATTTCTTCCACACTACACAGTGAAAAGATTTCAGGCTCAACAGGATGGAGAAGGTAGGCTTAGTCCTAGCTTTTGTGGCTTTCATGCTGTGAGACTGGCTGAGAGACTGCCTGGTGATTAGGAAACTTGGACCAGACTTAGCTTCATACTTTTATGTACATTATATATATAGGCTCTAGTACTTCTTAAAGTGTAACTTTTTATAGCAAGCATAAAACTGTATATACCAGCAGTACAAGTAGTTCCAAATGTTTAGTGTTTTGTTCTTGTATTAAATAGGAGTTTCCTATTAAATTCCAGACTACAAAGTTGCACACTGACATAGAGTTTGGATCCCTGGACTTTATACAGATCTTTGTTGCCCTCTGAAGTTCTGGGAGTTTATAGTTTACAGTTTAAACTACTGCTACAATCTGCCCTTCATCACCAGTTTAGTGGGAGGGTAAACTCTTTAGTCATCCCCTCCTAGAACAACTGAGAGTGAAAGTGATAACCACCCTGTTTTTACATATGGAAGGTGCCCATGAAACTGTGTTGACTGAGCAGCAGGGAAAATCATGCATTGAGGGGAAAAACAAGAGGAAGTTTAAAATCGGGTCTGCCTTCCAGACCTCCTGATCCAGAAGTGTGGGGAGCAGCTGCTGGCGTGAGGACAAGGCTTTTGGCAAAAGTAATCCCTGCATTTTATTTACCATTCGCTTTCTTTCCAAGCGTGCAATATCATGGGCATGACCTTGGATTAGGTACAGGTTATCAGAAATAAAGATTTTGCATGCAAAGTCATTTTCAAATGTTTAAGAACAAGCAAGTGTTTTGGTATCATTAGATACCAAAATTCTGGCCTTGATCCCAATCCACTAAAATCAACAAATGCCTTTCTGCTGACTTTCCAGGGGTTTGGAGTAAACTTTCAACTGCTGACTGCTCTTCCACACCCTCACAATGAAAAACTCAGGGAGGTGTTTGATAATGTTAGTAAAGCTGAAAGATGTAACAAAGGCTTGTGTCTGAAATAGGCAACATTTCTTTGTTAATTAAACTAAACTCAGAAAACTAGACCATAAATTAAAAAAAGTTCCTGAATTCTTCAGTGCATCTTTTTGTAGTAAGACTTCAGTTCATGCTGTAATGCTGTCGTTTTGGAAGTTACGAAACTACAGAAGGTTTTTGGATGTTGAGTGTGTGTCACTCCTTAGGAAAATCTTTTCATTTCACTGTTAGATTAAGCTGCACACAGCCTATTCTAAAAAGATGTTTATTAGCATAATTATCCTACATATTTCACATGTACAAGTGAACTAATTGGGCTGCTCTGTGCAACCCCACCTTTTGCATTTCCTGATTGCTCGGTTTGTAACCTTGACATCATGCAACTTTTCCAGTGAGGTTTTGCATAGCTCTGTGAAGTGCAGAAAGCAAAACTAGGTGAATACAAAACTGCAGTGCACTGCTTCTTTCTCTCTGCAATTTGATATTTTTTTTTAACTTCAGTATGCAGGATACAAGAAAGCTTTTGCTATTACCTCGTGCCATTCCAAGATGGCAGTGAGCCACTGTAGAAATCAGAGCCAAAGGCAGTACAGAATTAAAGGCCCCAGGAATACTTTTACTACACATATGTGTAAGATCTATTTTAATCCTTGATATCGCATTGACTTTGTTTGTAGTGTATTTCATTCAAAATGATTAAGGAAGAGTCCTTCACTGAGGCTAAGGCATATGATACTTGCATTTCAAGCTCAGGCATTCTGAATCATCAGTGTACAAATAGCAGGACTCTTTCATTTTCTTTTGAAACCAAACCTGGACTTTCTTTTTCATTAACTCATCCTGCTAGAGACAACTTGACAGAAATTTTGAGGTGCCATCCCAAAAGAGAATTTCTAAGAAAGTGTACGTGTAAATCAGTGTAAACGGAGTGTAACAAAACCCGAGATGAAGCATCAATAACAGCTGCTGAGAAAGGCAGAGTAATAGCCATACACCCCAAAGAAAGGCTGTCAAAATGGTTTTGTTTGCTACCTAATACAAATATATGTACAGGACTAAAATGCAATCCTGTATTCAGCTGCCCCTCCAAACAACCCCAGTCTGGAATTTCACAGACAATAGCAAATGCTGTCCCAGAAATTGGAAGGAAACTATCCTTTGCTCCTGCCTGGCAGAAATCACCGAACAGAACTTTACCTAGCAAAGTAAGTTTGGAGAAGAGAAGAACCCAACTGCCCCAGCAAGTAATACAGTCAAAAGGTCTGAAGGCAAAGAGCCAAATTTGTTACTAGCAATGTAGCTACACTAACTTGTTTCAGTTGACTACTTTTTTGGGGGTTACGGTCATGGTGTTGAACTGCAGGTCCTGTGCCCACATAAGCTGAAGCACATAATACATTGTTTGCTAAATATTTCTTTTAATACTGTTTTTCATATGTGCAGGTTCCATATTCAACTTCTAAAATAAAGAGCATTTTCCTTAATATTTCCACATTTAATAGGTATCAAATACATGGAGACTATTTTTTATAGCCAGTAACAAAGTTAACAGTTACACAGGAATATCAAGAACGACATGAGTGTTGTTTATATTTGAAAATTCCACCACTGAAAACACATGCACTGTTAATGCAGTAAGCAAACTTCTGAATAAATGCAATTTCAATTAAAAAACAGTTTAGCTAATGAAATTAAGCTACACTAAATAAAAGGTTTCCATAATGGAGCTTGCACTTGTATAAATTTCTTGTAAAGTGATGCAACTCTGAAGACAAGCGTTAGCTGCCATAGTAACAAAGCCTCTTATTTCCAGGATGATGATACACTAGTATTAAATAGCCTTTAAGTTCCTCATCTCCAAAAGACTGCTCAGCTTCTTTCAAAGAAATTTTCACTACAAAAGACACTTCAACACAACCAGCTCCAACATCACAAAGTAATAGATGGCTCATACAAAGTGTAGAAGGTCATCCTACACACTTGTCCCCTGTCATGGCTGGAAAATAACGAGTGCTCTTCAGATTTGTTTACTTGGGGAGTTATCAAACATAATTCCAGCACCCAAACTGCTGTCAGCGATGCTCCATCTCCCCTGTATGAATGCAAAGACACATGGACACACAAGCAAGTCACACACACATGCCCTGATACAGGAGGCTTGAACTAACATGTTTTACCTTCTACTTGCCACCAACTAAGAGCATGAAGAAGGTCAGTTACAGAAGATTATGTGACACATGGAGACAGGATCATGTTCTGAACTCACGCTGCGCAGTAATGCAGGCTTCTGTGGGTTAGCTACACCCACCACCAAATTCCTCATTTTCCAAAGCAGCCTAAAGGTAAGCCATGGGAAGATGCTGGAGGAGAATTCATGGAAGGGGTTAACGCTTAATGAGCAGCCGGAGCTATTTCCCCATGTAGACAAGCCTTTAGCAAACAGACACTTCCTGTCCACCCGCCTGGCTGTAGGAAGCAGAGATGATTAATGCAGCTACGCACCCTGACAGGCTCCAGCGCTCGCCTGGTCGTACACACTGAAGAAGCATGGCCAAAGAAGGCTGACGGGGAAGGCTGGAATTTTGGTTTGGATGATAAAATAGATGCCACTTTGATTCTGCAGCTCCCTCTAATAAAAGTGAGAGGTGGAAGACATCTTAGAGAAGGCTAAGAAATCTAAATAAGAAGATAGGCTCTTCCTGCGAAAGAAAGCTTTTGATCATTATCTTCCTTTCTGGTCTGAAGGCTAAGGAGCTCAGTTCTTCTGTAAGCTTCAACTAAACTGATGCAATATGTTTCTCCATCAGTAAGTAAGGTATAATAAATAAGGTATGATGACATGAACAAATAAATGATTTTTCACGGTAAATAATCAGGGAGTGTATTCTGCACAAAGTCAGCTTCGCACTAAACAATAAAAGAGACAGATGCATTATCAGGTCAAAGAGTTAAGAATGCATGGAAAAGATCTAAATAATAAAAAAAGGCAAATTCGTTGCAGATTATGCAAGTTATATGGTAAAATAAGGAGTGGATGCTGACTTTTTGCAATGTAACATGAGATCCCAAATTGCTGTTTTTCTTCTCTTTCTCTGAACCACACACAACTGTCAGTATCTTTAAAGTACAGATTGTGATTCTGCTGCTAGCAACAGGACTTAAACCTTAGATGTTTGTAAAAACTATTCCTCCACCAGGGTGCATTTTTATTGACAAAAGGCAGCTGAATCAATTTTTGTTGCTCCCTAACAAAAATGAAGACTGCCTGAACCTGTTACTTTCAAAGCTATTCTCTTTGGCCTCTCCCTCTCCATAAATAAAACCACAACTATACAACTTCTAAAACTGCTCAGATATTGAATTATTTGAAAGTCAGTGTGTTATGCAGACGAGACCACTTTTCTCCAGCAGTCAGGCCACAAGCAATGTTAGCCCAGAGGAGACTTTCTCTTGACTACAGTCAACTCAGGGAAAGCTGATACTGTATGAAGAAAACAAGTGGAATTCTGAACCAATGAAGGTTTCTGAAATGAAGTTCCTTCAAGCCCAAAATGCCTGGGCTCATCCTTGGAAACCTTCAGAAATACACTCAGAACTTACAGAGTTAATATACATTGATCTGGAATGCAGGTAAGATGAGCCAAAGATAAACAGTGCCAAAGCTTACAGGCTTTTACAGCATTAATCAAAAGAAACTTTAAGGCAGGCAGAGGATCAAATTGTACCATCTGAGCTTTAGATCCTGCTTCTGAAATTCAAGGTGAATGTCAGAAATAATGGATCTGAAAGTTTCATGCAGTGCTCCCTCAGCTGTGGGACAAGATCAACAAAAAGAATAATATATTGTAGAACTGGAAGCCATTTCCCAAGTTCTCCCCTTGATTGGTTTTCTGCTCTCTGTTCTTTTAGAGTGTATGTCCTAGGTTGGGCACAGACATCTACCTTAAAAGTGTACTCCGAAGCATATTTGGAGTGTGTGTTCTCTCACTGCCAGTACCCAAACTCACTAATTATACACATTCCAGTAAAGATTTCCTCTCATCCTGCCCCAAACAAAGTCTATCATCACTCCTTAGTAAACCCTTAATCCCTATCCATTTCAAAGGTCCATTTTGATTTTTGTTCCACTGACATTTAGATATTTTTTTAATACCTCAAAAGCAGGTAATTTGTTTTGTTTGCAGTCAGATTGCCCTCAGCTCTCCCCTCAAGATGTTCATGTTTGGACAAGGAGGAAGCTTGCCTACAGGACAACTTACAGACATGTGAGAACAGCAATTTTGATGAAAACCAATGCAGACTGATAAACAACAGCATTCAGAACTAAACAAATCCTGAAGTGGAAAACACAAATCATGATCCTTCTCTTTTTATCTTTGCTGCAAAAGTTCATAAATGAAAAGTGGAAAAATGATAAAACATGAGTTTCAAAAGCACAAACTTTAGAAAGGGGAAGTTTAAAAGCCAAAAAAATTTCCAAAGAAATAAAGATCTTCCAAAGAAACTGGTCATGATGAAAATATGCTGCCATTTCTTCAGATAGCACCAGTTTCTCAGCAACCCTGACACAGCTGACACTGAGAAAACCTTGCCCTGCCATTGCACCCTAGCATGTCCTTCCTATAAGTTGTTTAAGGGAGACAGGAGTGAGGACAGGAGGACTCTATCACTTCATTTTCTAAGTAGCTCCTGGTGCAGCTGACGGCATCAAAGGGGGTGGCAAATGGGCTTTTCTGTCATAGTTTTTTTTCCCCAATACCATACGTGCTATCTTGGATTGCAGTCTCAAAGTTGCTGAGCTGTTTCTGTCAAAGACCTTTGGGAGCTGTAGTGTGATCTCTGCTGATACATTTTCTACCACCAATGACTTTCAGATACTTCCATCTCTTATTTCTCATCTTCTCTTACCTGAAGCCACCTTACAACATGCCTTTATTTTATAACGTAGAGAATTCTTCTCAAGGCTTTTCCAGGACTTGAAATATGAACTGAAATAAGCACATTTCTGATATTAAAAAAATCTATTTCACATCAGCATGATTCTTGCATTTTATATCTGCTCTGTGTTACTTCTTTGGGAAACTTAACGCTTAATGGCCAACGGTTGGCTATTACATTCATATGCGTGTCCCTGGCATACGCTAGAGCTACAGGCGAGAGAGCTGGAAGAGCCCTCTGCAGCTCTGAGAGATTATACTTCTCACTTGCAAAACGATGTTCTGCCTCTCCCCTGGCAAGTGCATCTGAAACCTATTTCTTCAAGCACTGATGATGATGGTGATGACACAGAGCAGGTTACAAAGGCCCTTTGAAATTATTTCCTGAGCACTCGAGAGCTCTTCCTCCTCATTATCTAGTGCTGAGGTTCATTAAAGGCACCAGGACCATACTCTCCTCAGACATTTCCTTCAGACACAGAAACATAGGATTCATAATTTTGCCAGAAGAACTAGGACTTCATTTTTCAGATTATTTCAGTTATTCCACTGCCAGCTGCCTGGGTTTTTATTTTCCTCCTTTAACCTGAATGCGGGTGACTGAGCCAGAGCTCTGACTTAGCCCTGCTGGGTGAGGGGAATTCATGGCAGTGCCAGACACAACTGAAGAGCACGTCATCCCTGTGGCTACCAACAGAAGTTCAAGACCAGCAAAATTATTAATCCTACCATCACCTAATGTAAATTTCAGAAAAGGTAATTAATGAAATACAGCCTTCTGTTGGGATTTCTAAGATATTTTTTTCTGCCTAATTCAATGATGAAGAGCAAAGGCATCATCATATTATAGTCTTATAACCAAGGGCAAGCATCTTGACTTGAAGCTTGGATTTGCAATATAATGTTCTGCAGGAAATAAAAGGTGAAAATTCTGGCAGTCTTTCCAATCAAACATTTTATTTTGTCAGGAGGTGTTCTTCCAACCTAGGCAGAAGATCTGGAGTCCCTTGTGCTGTGGAAGCACCTGCCCAGAACAACTCCAGTTGTGATGCCTGACGCTGAATGAGGTGTTTAACTCCGGGCTGCTTCACCGAGCCCCAGAAAACACCCGAAACACTTCATGAGCCTCTTAAACTGCAACCTGTCCTACAAAACTGAACCCAAAGTGGAAACTGAGAAATTAATTTGTTCATGGTGAGAGGTTTTGAAACTGGATTATCAGATTGCATAATTTCAGGCAGCTACTCCTTAAGAAAGTGGTCATTCTCTCACAGGGGTGTAACCTTTATTCTCATATAAATCAAATCCATTAATTAAGGAAACCAAGTCTAAATTGGGGAAGACTTCATAATAGTAGTGATTTCCTTACAGACTTATGTACATATTTTGTTTTGATATACTTAGCTGCTACAATTAATTCTACAATGATTCAGAGCATGCTTAGCCCCTATTTCTATTTCACTTGTTTATGTCTATTTCATAAAGGTTTTTCTTTTCTTTTCTGGAGTAGGATATGACATAAAGCAAGACCATGAGAGCTTCTTTTGCTCTGAGGAACAAGGTTTCTTAGATTCAGTGATGTTGAGGCCCTGGTGGGTGCCCACAGTTGAAATGACCAATGCCTTGTTCTACACTATACCGTGATATCTAAGACATTTTTCTCTGTTTTCACCTCCATTAACAGAAACAGAATGTATTTGTACAAGTGATGACATATGCTGAAAGAAAAATTTAGAGAATCCTGAATTGGTCATTTTAAAGTATAGAAAGGCTATAGTATTGGCACCTTCTTGCTGTTGAAGACAAGTCTGCTATTTTATTTTAAGACATGAGGCTTCCTATCAAAACAGGTTGTGGCCTTACAGTCTTCACTGAGCTCCAAAAACAGATAAAAACTCCTTTTGGGGAGACTTTTTCAGGCAGTGCTTGTGTGCGGCTGCTGCCACCACAGCAGTCACCCGTGGGTCAAAGCACTAGTTTAAAGTGACCACAGGTAATTTTAATTTCTAGTCTAGCAGCACAGTTGTTAACACTGACAGTGTTCTGTCGCCGTTAGGGCTTGTGCTCTTCCTGCAGCCTTCCAGCATCACTGTTTTGGTGTGCTAAAGAAGACACCGACATTCATGTCAGTCTCTGGATTGCAGCTTCTGAGTTTCTGACAGATGGGAAACCAACAGAGGAGTTAAAATCCTGTGAATCCACACACAGCTTATAGCCAGTAGCCATCTGGCTGGGGATCTACATAATACCACAAGAGGATGAAAAAAAAAAAAAAAAAGAAAAAAAGAAAAGGCAAAAAAAGAAAGGCAGTTACGTTTGCAATTTGCACTCCCATTTCTCTTCCCCTTCTCTGTGCTTCCTATTTTGAATATAGTCAATAAGCACGTTACAAATAGTCTTTCAACTATTTCATACAGGTTAAACAACTACAGCAGTTTCTCGCTAGCACTTTCCATGCAGAAAAAATAAATCCAGTATTGGGCAAAGGGTCCAACGTGTGACAACATACCCTGTTTGTCTGCAGCAGGTAACAGCCCAACAGGCAGCGTTTAACAAAAGCCTAAGCGTTTGAGGAGAGACCCAAGAATGGAAAAGCACCAAGAAACCCCATTCAGCAGCGCTGCCAGTTGCTCTACAAAAACAATTCAAGGCAGAAGTTGTAGCACAGGGCCCCTAAAGTATAATTACTTGGGAAAAAATGTGACCAACAAAAGTCACCTAACCTGTTCAGAGAAGAAAGCAGCAATTTACCCCCAAAATGTGCTGGGAAGGCTGAAAATCTAGTTTTCAAAGGAAAAAGCTTGAGCTTCATTAAAACCCCCTTTTGCACAGCAGTGGCTCCTGCCAGCTAGAGCCAGAAAACAGGGAAACACGCAAACCTTTAGAGACAAAACCCATTTTTCACCTCAACCTGCTGAAAAGTTCAGCGAGGCGTTTGCAACCTGAAACTGTGTGTTTGCTGGGGTTTTAGCTATCTGAAAAGAACAGATTTTTGATGTAAGGAAAGAGAAGAGCCACTAAACCAAGAATTCTTTTCCCTGCGTGCTGTGTTGCAAAAACGAGAGCATATTAAGCAACTCGAGAACAGGAAATAACACTGACAAACAAACTGATATTCTTTCCATAGCATGGTCGCTCAGAGGAGGACATCTGAAACTTCATCTCCCCAGATCAAGAAATGTTTATCCTACTTTTGGCAAGGCTGCTGAATGCTTGTATACTCCTTCTAGTCCAACTGTTTATGATCCTTTCAGTGAAGCTGATAGTCACACTAGAACAGAAACGAACACTGAACTGAACTGAATGTTGTTCTCTCCTTCAAAAAATGTTGGTTTATTGCTACCAACACGGTTTGTGGAAATACACCGGTTCTGACATGTATGTTAGGATGCATCTGATATCCCTTCACCTCATCTGGAGTGTCCAGCACCACGGGTGAACACTGCAGAAGCTCTAGCTATATATATCCAGTGGCCTGTAGACGGTCTGTTATTTTGTTAACGTAACCTCCAGCAGGAGGGAGAGACTGAAAAAACCCAGATTAAAGGCAGACTTCTATTTCGGAGCTAATCACTCTACACTCCCTTCACACTTGACATGATCTACTCAGTGCAACAATTCATCTTGTTGTGAAGCAGGCAGCGCAAATAGGTCAGATGAATTAAGACCTAAAATTAACTATTTCTCTCCACAGAAGATAAAGAGAGATTAGGATGACTAGTTCATGTGGCTGGACTTAAATCACACACACTCCACTCAGGCTGTTTTTTTTTTTAAACCAATGCCTACACTTAGGTATGTATTTTTCTTACACCTCAGCTAATGGCTCTAGTCATTATATAATAGTTTTTCCAGCTATTTTGCCTTTTTTCGGATGAAAAATCTCATCAAGTTGCTTTCAGTTTTCCATATGGACATCTCGGAATAACTGGAGACATCTTATTCACCCCATCTGTCTGAAGTCAAGAAATGCAGTTGTGGTTTTTGTTGAGAAAGGCTCAAATGACTACAGTTTTTCCTCAAAAAATAAACAGAGAAATTTCAGTAATTTCTAGTAAATTCTAGCAACACTATTGCAATTCTAGTAAAATGCCTGATTAATGGCAGTCTGATACACCCTCTAATTTTTAATGGCAATAATATATATTTTAAATTAATATTTTTTTGACAGATTGAGATTTTAATTAAGAC
Source organism: Jacana jacana (assembly GCA_013400555.1). Lineage (NCBI taxonomy): Eukaryota > Metazoa > Chordata > Aves > Charadriiformes > Jacanidae > Jacana > Jacana jacana. The sequence goes on from VZTM01013041.1 coordinate 32,071, forward strand.
AAAATTGCAGTGTAAGACAGTTTTTCATTTTTCTTGCAAGAAGTGTATTTTTTATAAATGTGGCTATCTAGCCAGACAATTGATCAAGTGTTTTGGGACAGTACCTTGAACAAGTAGAAACTGAACTACCAAAGAAAATGAATACCCTTACGTACTTCAGGAGGCTAACTGTTGCTGACTTTGACTCCCAGGTCACAAGGTGTTTTGTTTATTTCAAATCAGTAGTACCTTCATTTATAATAAAGCTACACATTTTTCATTCTTTTTTATAACTTTGTGGCCTTCATCCTCAGTACCACATCCCTACTGGAACCGTCATCTCACCCACCTGACTTTCTCAGCGTTGAGCTAATCAAATTTATTTGGTTACTCCGCGTTTGATTTCTACCTGCACTGCATGCAACTACCTCCAACCAGTTTAAGAAGTGCAATAAACTAAAAGCTGCAAACCTATCTAGTGGAAATTTTCAATACTGGTCTCTCTGTTCTTCAACAATTTAAAAAGAATGCCTGCCTTTCTTTGCAAGACTTCCTTCAATTTGCCCTTGACTTTTCCAGAGTTCACCAAAAGTTATAAAGTGGAATGTAATATAAATAAGAAAAAAAAGAAAGATGAAACCATCCAGAGAAGCTGGATGTGAAACTACTTCCTGTGGGTGGGGGCGGCGCTCACTCCAGAGTCCCCCCGCTCAGAGGCAGTGCCCCAGTCCCTCCAGGGACTCCTCTCTGGAGAGGGTGCTGGAAAAGCAGCTCAAAACACTCAGCATTCATCTGATGTTATAACTCAAACCTTCAGCCTCGGATGCCATTTTTGTCTCTTTCTGTGATTTAGTGAGGATTAACAGCATGTTCCTCTACCTGTTAAAACATGCTGCTCCTTCCTAATGAGCTAAATAAGAAAAAACAGTACCTAAATTCCTTCCTACAGGTTTTACTCACAAAGGAGGAACTCGTACATGATTCAACTCTGTAAGTACTCCTCATTGCATTTTAAATAAAATGTTTTAACTTCAGCAGTTGCTATTTAGAGTGAACTTCAGAAATAAAAACTGAAGGCAAAAATCAGATATGAAATATAATTCCATTTTTATCTGAAAAGAAATTGCCTTCTTCCATGCATTCAGTTCTTATCTTGCTACTGCTTACAAACGCAGGGTTTTCTTTGCATGAGCTATAACAACTGATTTACAAAATAAAGGGTTGAATTAAATCCCAAAGCAACATGTGAAAACTGTTCACGTTCACTTCTGTTTGATGGTGGATCGGGCAACCTTGTGCTTTGGCCGCTCACAGCACCACCGCATCACCAGGGTCTTTTGTTTCAGATCCTGATGGTGTCATTCAACCCAGCTGCACAGAAAAGCAGGGCAACAGTCTGTACATGTTTGATACAATACGATGGCATAGAGAAGACTATATCCTATCCCTAATGATTGCTAGTAGCGATGTTTCAAACAAAGCAGACACTAAAAATACCCAGAAAGAACCTTACTAATCGCAGAAGGCTTTGCAGGTGACAGAGAGGAACGAGGTCTTTCTAGATGCTCACAGGTAATGTGCTTATGTCTTAAATCATGGTATTTGATTACCCTCCTCTAAGCACGCTTTGCTGCCGCTGTTATTGGCCTTTATATCATCGAGCCCTTTTTGAAAATTGAACCACTATATTTAACTATATGACCTCCACGGTGAATTCTATAGGCCAAATGCACGGTGTCTGAAAACACTATTTATACCTCACAAAATTACACGCTACTCTTAAATACCCAATCTCTTGATCTCGCTTTATGAAGTTGGGAAAGAAGGAGAAAACAACACAACTTGATCACTTCTCCTCTTATTTCATACAATTATTTATTTCAAAACTGATTTTTTTTTTAACTATTTCATTTGCAAACCAAAGAGAATATATACCCATCCCACTCCCTCTCATCTCACAGACAAGACCCATTAATCCTCTTTATACTATTCAGTAGTCCTACACTTTATAGGACTTTGAAAAATTTTAAATTTAAATTTTATAGGCTGAAACCATTAATTCTTTGTCTCTTCTTCAATTTTAGACTCTCTTTGGGCTGCCAAGTGCAGCACGACAACTTCCTGATAACACCACTTTAATCCAAACCCCTCCAGTAGAACCACAGGAGAATGAAAAGGAGTTCCAGAGTTCTTTTTTCCCCCCTTCAGCTATTCTCTTTAAGAGTTATGGATTTTTCTTTACCCTTTGAAGACATCTGTGTGAAATTACCCACACAACAGTAATCCTAAAAACCCCAAGATTTATTAAAACAAAGGGAAAATGGAATGAAAACAAAATAAATTGTTTGCTTAACATAGCAGAATTTACAATTCTCATAAGTTAAATTAGATAAGGTATAAACCAGATAAGCTTAACTTCAGATAAAAAAGTAAAAAATGAATCTTGTAGTTTATCCTTTGAAATTAAATATCCTTTCTGACCACACCAGTCAGCCTGTCAATGCCGCCTGCTGCTTGGAGACCAACAATTCCCTCTTTTGTCTCCCACAGATATGCTTAATAAACCCCGGTTCAGGTTTCCTAAATGCTTTCCCAAAGACAAAAAAAATGGGCTATGGTAAACGGTTTCAGCCTCCATCTCTGAGGAGTTACACCATCGAGGAAACAAAAAAACCTTAATTATGATTTATGCCTGCCTTTTCACGGTTTATGACCCAGCTCAAATATTGCCTTTTGCTAACCATCTTGGCTGCTCTGTCTAGGTTTTGGCAAGACCCGTGGGCAAACCTCACCTAAAGCAGATCCCCTTCTCTTCCACTTGTCACAAGCGATGAATTATATAGACAAGGGCTAAGGCTCGCCCTTACAATCAGCTACATCTCCAAACAGAGTCCAACGGACCTTTGAAAAAACATCAGTCGCGGCTGATGTCTAAAATGACAGATTGTTCTTTGTTTCTGCCTCTGTGGGTTTTAGGATTCACATATACACAGCTTTTGCTTGAGTACGCTGTGTCATTTAGCCAGGGGTATTTCCCTGATAGAAGAAGAGGACAACTCTTGAACCTCTGTAATGAAAACTGACCCATAATAGAAACTTTTGCCACTTTGGAAGTGTAATGGAAATGGCAGGCTTATTCCTCCTCACACACAACCACGGGTGTAAGAACGCCAGCAAAAACAGCTGAGACAAGCAAAACTTCTTTCCATTAAGCAAATCATATAAAGACAAATTCAGAACAGTCCCACTGAACAGTCTCCACAGTGGGACACGTCCCACTACAGATGCACCAGATGGATGAAAGCAGCAGTGACCAAGTCACACCCATACCCGTGTTACTAACTCAGCGTAACTCTTCTCAACCCAGAGCTTGGTCTAAGCTGTTCTCAACGCTTTATCCTTCAGTCCCTCCAATAAATTTGAAATGAGGAAAAAAAAAAACCCAGCCAAACAACCCGAACAAGAAACCCTGAAGGCATGAAAGTAATGGTGATATTATTACAGAGCTACTTAGTAATATCCACACAGGCTTGTCTGATGCGATACAGCCCAGCGCTAAACCAGGACTAGCATAGACAGGCAAGAAAAAGAAGTAATCATAACTGGACAGCAGATTCCTACAGGAGAGGGTTAGCTTATGACTCCCAGGTCTGGAATTATCTTACATGCCATTTTTTGATATAACAGGATGCTCAGAAGAAACCCTTCAGCAGCAGGAATTCAGGGTGCGGCTGCACTTCGGTTCCCTAAAGCCAAATGCACTGACATCCAAGATCTGTTCAATAGAACATTATATTCATTTAATTATTTTTTTTTAGATTACAAAATCGTACATAGGACAGTCTTTCTGAGCTCCAGATCAAGTTAATTTCATTCATTACAGAAGCACAGAGAGTTACTCAAACATTCAATTAAAATAACCTTACAGAACTGCATTTAAATTGTATCATCACTCTGACGAAATCCAAAGCAAAACATAAAGTAAAGGTCAAACTGGAGAACACTGTGGAGCAAGTTAATACCCATGAAAAATGAGCACAAGAAAAATAAAACTATTCCCCAGTGAAAAATGGTAGCAGAGGATGTGAGAAGGGATGTTATTCCTCTCCTTTATTGCTGCTCACCTCACAGAAGAAAAGCTGGATAAAAGGAACTTCAGCATTTGCAATGGGAAAAGGAAAAGACAACTCTGCTTTACCACATAACAAGGGAAGAGAGAGGTAGGAAAGAAGGTGCATGACCAAAACAGGACCTCACTGCTTGCACATCTCTCAAGCACCAGAACACAAAGCAAATGATTTTATATATTTTAGTTTGTTTGAGAGTTTCTTACAAGGAAATAATTTTGTAATTGACTTAAGGCAAGGATTCCTTCTAGAAAACAACCCCAAAAAATCTTAATGCCTTGGTAATCTCTCTTTTAATCCTCTCTATACGTATCAGTGGAAAAGACATCAAAAACTGATTAATCCAAAGATAATTATACTCAACTGTTCTCCAAAGAGGAATAAAAATGTATTGGAACTCAGCTAATAGACCATGTCTTCCTTGAAGAAATAAATTACTTAAATATTCTTTCAAAACGCTATCAGATGCATATATTGATAATATCAATAAAAGTTAATGAATCTCACTTTAAATTCTCTAGTAGATTCCTTTCAAGAGAAAGTTTCTCTTAATTTTATAGAGTTTCTGTTCACATTTGAGATGAGTCCAAGAACCTACCAACGCATTTAATTATTTCTAACACAGAAGTGTTTAGCTAGCATGCCTGTATCTGAGGAGGAGGGAACGGCCCTCCTTGTTTTCACAGGAAAAATATGTAATATATTAGCCATAAATTAGCATGATACTTTGAGTCGTAACTATGCAAAATCAACCTTGATACAAAATCGGAATTACTCAGAAATATATTAATTTTAGATCCTGACCTTCTGGCTCCCACTGCAGCAGAATACAATTAACACTCTGCTGAGGCTCCCACAATGTATGTTCAAAGAGGGTTTTTTATGACTAAGTGATACATGAAACGATACAAGGGATCTCTTTGAAGTACAGCACACTAACAAAACACTGAAAAACAGAATCTGCCATGTTTGCACACAAATATTCTGCATAAACAATGCGCAGCTAAACACACCAGCAGGATAGATTTTCCGGTGAACCGGTGAGTTCAGACCAACACTATTGGTCCTGCATTAAAAAATATGACAGAATGGCTGAGGCCTGTTAACAAGGTAATGCTTTAGAATCAAGGTGTGTCTTCAGTGAGGACAGAGTGTATTTTCAAGACTCATTAAAACACTAGTGTCAGAAAGGCAGGTGGAGTTTTGATAGTTACCCACTACTTGAGCTGGATTCCAGTACAGGGGGGCTTGGGGGTGGATTTCAGGGGTAGGTAGGCTGCTAAACATGCTGAGATTATTGTTTTTGTAAAAGCCCAAGTCATTTCAATTGTAATAACTGAATCACCCTATTGGCAAATAGCCAGCACAAAGTGATTAACAATTGTGAGTATGTACCCAGGTTCTGCACATGCATCCATGGACTGCTGGAGGACAACCAACAGATGTACAACTCAAAACAAATACTTGTGAAGCCTCTGGCTTAGTATTCCCAGTCCTTTACCTGAGTTAGAATGGGATATTTTGGTATTTGGGTTATAAAGGTACAATTCACCAGGTCATTGACTACGGCATGGTTTACCTGGAACTTGGAGAACCCTCAGCAGCACCCTCCACATCAAGGAGATGCTTCCCACCCACACTGGCCAAGAAGGACAGCCCCAGGGAGGGAGTGCTCAGCTGCCCTGCTGGAGTGCTGCCACTTGCATTGATAGTTAAATATTTATTCTAACATGCTTCAAACCCTCACATCCTAGATAGCTGCGCACTCCCTAAGGACAGAAACCTGGTGCCGGTGTGCCTCGCTCATCCACTAAATACAAGAGCTTAAGATCATTCTAGGCAAGCAGAACTAAATCTCCTGCACGTTACAGAAACCTCCAGTGAAAATACATTCATTGCTGTGATACTGTCCCATGGTTTCCACCTAGAATTTCATTTTTCCTCAACCCTAAGTAAGAAAGATTTAAAATTAGTGTTTTTTCATTTATTTGTTTACTGAGTAAAGGAAGCAAAACTCTTAGAAAAACAGATATTCATGAAAAAAATACATATTTTAATTTTCACAAAAGATTCAGGAGAGGGGAAATTATGTACTACGTTTCCTTAATACATTATGTCTCCAGAGACCTTCAGCCCTGACAAAAACTGGCACCACTCGTTTTTTGAACTACTAACACAAAGACCTGGATAAGATAAAAAGCTTATCATATCTTCAACACTTCAAATAGGTTTTTAAAGGCGGAAGCGTAAACGGCCTCCATTCATAACATTTTAAAGGCAAAAGCTGACGATTCTCACCACTGCACTGTAAGAAGCAGTGGGAAGAGCAGTATACCGTGCTTATGAATTCCACCAGGAGAGAGGCTGGTGTCCAACCCAGTCTGAGAGGTAAGGAGATGTCTGAGAGGTAAGGAGATGGCTGTGAGATGCCAATTCTAAACAATTCAACAGAAGCATAAAGGCAAAGGTGAAAATAAAGGCCCTTCTTCGCAGGTGCCTGGTGAAGGAGCGGCCTCACACGGGCAGATGATGGAGAACTTTCCTCAAGAAGGAGCCGGGGAGAGCAAAAGGCTTTTATTGGAGACAGCATGGCACAGCTGCCCTCAAAAAGCAGCATGATGATGGAGCCAGTAACACTGCACATAGGTAGAAACTGGCAGAAAAAATATTGTATGGGATGACTCGGGCTAATTTCAAGAGAAAACCTTGTTCTCCACTGCCAGACTTGGCAGCTCAGGTCTACAACCTGATTCCATTGCAAATTCCCACAGTTCAAAGCATAAATGGATGTATTTGGTCAATACACTCAGTAATGGACTTGCCATAAGACAGAGCTAGCTCTGTTACTAAGCATTATCTAAACCCCAGAAAAGCTCATGGATAAACCCCCAAGAAAAGATCCTAAGGCTGGATGACTAACGTGGTTTCTCCAGTGCAGCTCCAAGTACCCGAAAGGAGTTGGATTGTTTTTGTTATGTCTTCCCAAGAACTTAAAAATCCTGCCCATAATTTACAGCAGGGGGGGTTAAGACTTTGAAAGGTTAAAGGGCTTGCCCAAGATCTGTAAATAGCACAGACAAATCTCCAAGCTGCATCCCTCCTCCTGGCCTTCCCTTACTCCACTGTCATCAACCAGGTATAAGCCTGCAGCAGAGCTTTGTCCCAGGGATTACAGAAGTTGTTTTGAAAGACCACGTACGTGATAAAACCAGAAATCACAGGTTAATTCTAAACAATTCAATTTTAAGAAGAGTTTCAGTTCAATTCTTAGCTCCAGTTATATTCTGCCTCCCAAAAATCAAGAAACTAATTTCAAAATAAGCGAGATGAATACACACTCCTTTCAGCAGAACAGCAAATCAGGCAGACGCACATCTTAAAGATGCATCGTCGAAGTTTCACATCACATCACTGCCTACAGCCCTCCACTCTCAATCCTGACAGCAGTCAATAGCTTTTACAAACAAGCATGTTCTGGGAGAGACACTGGACTAGATGGCTGGATAAACAGGCAGATAAGACAGTAAAGAAATACAAAGCGTCAAACAGCCATTTAGCACAGGTATCCCCGGGAGCTTGCTGTAGTGTTTATGCAGATACACAAAAAAAAAAGATCAAAAAGAAAGCTATGCAAGTAGTTTGGTTCTATTATTTATTGTAAGATTTTAGATTTGTAAATATAAATCCAACACAAATGTACAGCCCTGCCAAGGAACTAAATTATATTTGATATCTATACATTAATATATTCCAGTAAACCATACTGCGGAACAAACCTAGTCATAATTCAGCCAGGAATCTGTACAGAGCCGTACTATTAAATTGCTATGGTATGTGAAGAACAAAACAAGTTTAAGCAATAGAGTTCTTTAAATTGTATCAAAAGCAGAATGACTGCAAACTCCTAAAGCAATGTTGCTAATTTATCACTGTTACAGCTTAAGAATGTAGCCACATCTCATAAATCGTGTCTCTCTCACGTACTATATCTTTGAATCACTCAATCAAAAAAAAATAGAATCCGAAGTGCATTATGAGGAGACTGCACTTTTATAGCAAAGGAGGTAGCAGACGGTGAAACAAGAAATAATATAATGGCATGAGGAATTAAATGCATTCTGAATTGGACTTACCCTTTATATGATAAACACACCAGTGTACAAAAAAATGGAGACACTATTTTTCTGTTGAAGGGAAATACTCTGTTTAGTACAGGGTAACTAGCTGGAAGACACATGGATTTTTTTATTACTTCCAAGAGGGACTGAAGTAGACATCAACAGCTAAAATGTCATTCATACTACGAAATGCCTTCCTAACAATTGTAGGATGTTACAAGGTGCAGATCTACTTTAATTACAAATAGGGTAAAAATATTCAGAATCCTACACAAAAAGCACATTACCACTACGAAAATCTGCAAACAAAATTCAGTTTTGCCCCTCCTGGATCTCATCCAGGGGGAGTACTTGACATCATCACCTTTTCTTTTGTAATTAAGAAAAGTCAGATTTCTCTTTTACTCAATTAGATATTTTTCTACATTTTTTTTTTTTCAGATATAAAAAAAAAGGGAAAGGGAAACATGAGGGGCACTTAATATCCTTCAGGTAATCCATCACATTGATCCAACTTTTGCACCTTTAATTCTGTGGTGCCTCCATCATTCTGCCCACTGCTGTTCTACTCAGCCACAGTATCCAAGTGCTTCTCTGGTGACTTCAGTTGTTTAAGTCATTTTCCCACACCAAGAGCCTCTTCAGTTGTCCAGCTGATTTGCTCTAAATTTTCATGGATTATAGGCCACCTCCCTGACATCCTCCCCATTCCTTGTTATATCTTGTTTCCTGGAGCCGTGGGAAAGGGATCCGGGACATTTCATATGTGCTCTGCCTGGCTGTCTTGGTGGTCCTTACTGCCTTTAATTTCCCATTTGCCAGCATATCAATAAGACCAAAGATTTTCTAAAAAGCAGTACCAATGAGTAAATTACAAATATTTTTTAAAATCACCCCCAAAACTGCTTTGAAAGTTTAGTGCACAGAGTGAACATGAAGATTGTAATTACAAGGAACAAAAAGTAAATTGACTTGTGCTTTTAATTGGCCACAACTAACAGCTAGAAGAGAGCAAGAAGTATTTATTGGAAAGAAAATTTGATTATTTAAAAATGTAATACTCCTTTTTATTGGGAGTGGTTTAGATGCTGATTCAAGTAAACTTCATGAGAAAATGTGAAAAAATAATGATATTGTCTCCATTTACTGTTTTTTAAAAATATCACTTTTTAATAAATTACAATCTTAGACAATGGAGTTTTCTTCTCAGTCTAGTTTTTCTTGTTGTTTATTTTTTAGAGAAGGAAAAGCTTCTGGGAGATCTGTGCAACTATTTTTTGAGAAAGAATTAAAAAAAGATTGCCTGACCTGATAAGCATTACGAAGAATCCGCTACAAGTCTAAGAAACAGAAAAGCTGAGCTGCAAGAAGATTGCACTGACTATTTTGGTACTAAGACTCCTGTCTGATGTGCTGCTCCTATCTGTTCTAAGCAGAAATGACAATGCCTGACCAGTTGCTGACAGCCAGCTTCAACAGTACAGCAAATAAATTTGTTTAAGAAGGTCTGTCCTGCAGGTATGTCCAAGTTCAATTCCTGGCACTGCTACAGACTTGCTGTGACACCAGGAAAGTTTCTTAACTGCAGGTAAAAAAAGACATCATTCTTTATACCCTTTAGCTTTTCATAAATGGTCTTCATTTTTGTAAAATGGAAAAATCCCAACATATACATTCTGATTATAGTAGTCTCTAGTCATTCTTGAAAGAAGGGTATTCAGCTTGAGGGAGTGAACACTGAAGAAGCCATTCCTGTCTAATTACACTCAAGAAGAAATCCAAGAGGGTGTTTCCAAGTGTAGGGTTCACCTTCTACAGGACAAGCACCCTCTGTGCTGAAGTCTGAAACCTCATAATTTCTGTAAGAACAACAATGTTCAGTTCTCTGAACAGCTATGGGGACAGTTCCAGATTTTATCACAGTGTCGCTGATGGCAACAGAACTTCTGATGTCATGGCAAAAAGAACAGGCTATGAGTAAATGTAAATTGAAATACACTTCAGTCTTCCCAGAGAAGAGACGTTCATTCCGAATGAAGAAACAGCGGTAGAGTACTGGTAAGAGAACTGCTAGCAGGATTTGCTGTCTCTTGGTGAAGATTGTGAGGAAGATTTTTCTCCTGTGGAAGATGATGCTAATTCTTGTGACATTCTTTCACGAGTTATTAGCAGTTTCTCCATTTCAAAGTAAAACTCATTTAGTTACAAAGTACAGAATTTTATACCTTTAATCGAGTACTTTCTTTACATCTAATCTAAAAACCATAGTAGCAAGCAATTTCAGGATTTCTGTAGCTTAAGCACAATTTCATTTCGTGCTGCTACAGGGGTACCATCAGCTTGAAGCTCCAGCCATTTCTATAGAGCCGTTAAACAACGTAGTTTATTAAATCTGCTCGCCTCTTACTTTTGCACTTGCCTTCGTTTTTACCCAAACCACTTTCTCTCCATCCATTGCTTCCACCAAAACAGCGTGCATTGTTTCATACTTCAAATTTTCTACTCTTCTAGTGCTAACACTATTGGCATATTATCTTCAAGTGCTTCTGGTCTTCGAAGCAGACCTGTCCTCAGACAACAATGGAAGTGTTTACCTTTAGCAAGTGTTCCCCTCTAATTTATACCCCAAATGCCTCATAATACAGCAAAGTGCTGACACTGCTGTTTTACAAAGAGGAAATCATGCCATGGGGAAGTATATTCAAAATCCGTTACAAGCAGGAAAGTGAGAAGGCTGGACTGTAAATCATTTCAGGAACCCGATGTGTTATTCTCACCTGCTCCCTATGGAGCTGCTGAAGCCAGCGGTGGCTGGAGCACAGCTTCCAAAACACTCCTGGCTCAAAATTCTTCAAGTGTGGTTTCCGTGAGGCTGCCAGTCGTGGATCTGGCAGCCAGGCCATGCTGATGCAGAGGTGGCTGAATACATTCAAATTAATGGGTTTGAGAGACACAAGGCTTGCTGAAGCAACCAGTATAGTGCTCAATGCTGAGGCAAATCCCGCCTGTATTTCAGGAGACCTCAGCTCTCCAAAGCATACAGTATGGGGGTTTAGGCTCTTAGCCATGTTGGAATTTCAGTGCACAAACCATAGGGTAAGCCTGGCCATACTTGCCCTATACAGTAACCATAGAAAAGCAGCCATGACATGATATGTGTCTGACGTAGACATCATGACAGGTTCTTCCATCTGAAATGTGATTAGAAACTATAGCCTAGCTTCCAACCTGCATTTACTCATCCTGGATGCACAGTCAACCTCACACCAATATTGGTCTGTGGCGTAACTGGCCTTTCTCTTCCACAGCCACCTCCTCCTAGACACACTTCCTAAGAACCATAAGGATTCATCAAAGATACATTTACTGAATTCCTTGAGTATGACATGAAGCTACTCAAATACATGAGGTAACAGCATAGTTTCAGCCACTCTGTTGGACCACTAGAAAAATGTCAACATCTAATTCACAACTACTCTAAATGTGAGCTTATTAGTATCAGCAGACTGTAAATAAGAGCAATAAAGATTAGACAGTTTTACTGACTCAGCAAACAGACCTCCACGTTTCAACTAGTTGCCTTCTCATCTAACATATCTGTAAGGCCCACAAATATAAATTATTTCTCTAAATCAAGCTCTGATTAGAAGGACTGAGCATGCATGAGGAATCTTGAGAATCTTCAACTCTGAAGACAACAGGAAGTATACTGGGTCTTCCCTCAGGAGGCCTGAGAGAAGGGATCATAAGGAGAAATGTGTCCTCAGCTTGGGAGTTCTCAAGGCAGGTGTTGGCTAATGGAATCCTCAGAGGGAATGGTCTCTAGCCTTTGGGATCGGGAACAAACCTCAGCTGAGCACGTTACAGGAATTGATTTAAGGGATACAGACCACATGTCTTTTCTTCTGCCTGAAAAGTTTACTGTAATCCATTCTGATGGAGCAGAGAAAATCAAACAAGCCAGGGCAGAGCTCCCATAGCACCCACAGAACACAGACCCAGCGTCCCTCCTCTACAATCAATTCTGAGAAAGCAAGGAGAGAAGAGTGGCAAGCACTCGGTGGTGAGTAGCAGCTGGAAAACGTTACTAGAGTTTTTTCCACAAGGGGTCTTGTACCCTTGAACATTTTTATGCTTTATAAACACTTTGCAAGGTTTATTTTCATTTTTTTTCATTTTACAGTTGTGAAACCAATACACAAAATGTTGTGTTTGGAAGGCCCAGCAAAGGTACCAAACTTCAGCATCACACTTACCAGGGTGTGCAGTTTCAAGAAGTCTGACAAGTGGTTTTTAGCCTCTGCCCCCAGTGAAATCAAAATAATTACATCCAACAACTAGCACTATCCAGGCTATTCTGCTGTGAATAGAGCCGGGCATCTCCAGTTAGCTTGCAGCTCAATGCATTATTCTGGTGACTTTATGCAAAACAGAAATAGTCCCCATCTCCCCATCACAAATTTCTACTGCAGACAAAAATAACACGAGCACATTAAGCTGCTTTCGCTTGTCACCCCTGATGAACCTCATACGGCAACCAGACCAAAAGCCCCCGCTGAGCCCCCGGAGCTGAATGTGAAACGGAAATATCACAAAAAAAAGCCCACTGCCAGCAGCCCAGAGCATGACTCATGCTGCTTCAGTACCAGATCACTACGTTTAGAAGATTCTCATCTGGATACGCTGGATGGGTAGATCAAGCGCTCTGAAACTACATCTGCTGAAGAAAGCAGACCGAGCACTGGGGCTCCTGACTTGGTACCATCTCCTCCTGTGCTGGTTAACTTCAGGCAAGTCACTGCCTATCTCTGTATTACCATTTCCAAATGCAAAACTAATTACACTAATCCCCTTTGTGCAGCACTCCAACATCTATGGATGAAAAGAATTATCCTAAGAACTATTTATGTTATTACAGCGAAGAACTACAATACTATGTGGAAAGCCAAGGCCAAGTCTCCTCTGTCAGTCCATCCCTCTTGACAGGTATGAACACCAAGTTCAGAAATTACTACAAAATGCTTTTTGTAATTGGCAGACCTTCCTGAGCAGAGTAAAATGGTGAACAGGTAAGGGAGAAATCACTGAAGTGGCACAGGGAATGCTTTGAACCATCCTAAGGGCCAGATTTTCAGTCAGAGCTGAGGTCCATACATGGTGGGATTTTCAGAACTAAAACCTTTATTCCAGGTCCCACTCAAATCACTGGCAACTGAGTAGTGCTGCCTTTGCAGACAGTACCCCACAACTTCCATCACTTTAGCCATTGAAAATCTGACCCCAAGTAAATTAACTAAGAAGACTTTGTTTAAGGTTACTTGTGTGACTGCTGTGGAAAACTTTTTTAGATAGAAATGTGACTTTTAAATTGCTGTTTAGCAATCCAGTCCATAAGTGCTAATGAAATCCCGTGCTGCCTGGCCTGTGATCATTTTTTCCTATTAAAAGCTTGTGTTTTTTTTAACCTAATAAGCACATCACTAGTCTAAGCGCATTCATCCTTCAAAGTTCAAAGTTATAGTTAAAATAAAAAGAGAGGTTGCCTCCAGTAACCAGAATTCTTTGAGGCATCAATTTCTCATGTACAGTCAAAGACACTACATATATGTCCTTGCACTTAAGACCACTCTTGCATCTCTGCAATGAATAAGTACATAAGGTGCAGGCTGACTGCAACTTTCAGCTTTTTCCCCATCATAAAAATAAAACTCAGAGAACTTCCAAAACTTCTGAGGAACAGCAAAGTAACCAAAAAACCTCCATAAATGTGAACTATATATACATTTACAAAAATTGCCTATTGATAAATCACCCCTATTTCTCTTTTTGAGTGACAGTGCACAAGTACAGTTTAGCACAGTGACTTAACCAACTACACTTGGCCACTAAGAACCTGAGGTCCTGGACTCTTTTGACCAAACCACTCCAGCACTTCTATGCCAATATATAGGTTTGAATAATGTTACAGCACATGAGGGAGGCACGGATGGAGCTCCAGACAGCATCATCTCCAATATCTCAACTATTTCTTAACAATGTTGTGTGCTCTGGAGAAGTACTCTAGTAACAGCAGGAGATTCATCTTAGCAGTCTGATAGCAAATTTTGACACAGCCTCCAATTGACTTTGACAGTCTGTGTGGAAATGGCTGAACTGTTAAAGCCTTCAGAAAACACACATGAATAGCCTGAAGCATTGCAATGTGTGAATATAGAAGTAGACAACCCCCGGTATAAAAGTATAAAAACCAAATTCTGCTTTAGAGGCAGAACACCAGAAATAAAATTTGGAGATTAAATAAAGCTTGCTGATTAAAAAGTATAATTCTATCATGATGTGAAGCAGAAAATGAAGAAGGTCATTCAGAAGAACATATGTATCTCCTCCAAAAGCCTCCAAGGAAGTGGCCTTGATGAAAGCAGAAGGAGTAAACACCAAGCCCAAGACCTTAATGAGCCTAAGTGAGAGTTCAAACTCTTTTAGCCTTAAGCAGATATATTCCATAACAGCCTTAATAAATGATACAGAAGGAAAAAAAAATGGTAAGAAGCCACATGGATCTCATTCCCAGAATATGCAGCTATGTGGGTGCAGGATGGCTTTCCTCGTTTAAGTATTCCTGCCTCTTACCATAAAAAAAAGCCCACAGATGACAAAAAAATAGCCAACTAGACAGCCACCACTAACCGAAGAGAATCCCTGTCTGCCCCACTGCACCGAAAACTGGGGGTTCAATCTTCATTTACAGTCTGGCTGCTATCACAAGGGCTCCTAATGGCATTTTCAATGGGCTTGATCCAGGCGAAATAGGTAAGATTCTTTAAACTGGGATACACAGGAGGTAAAGGCAGTCAGAGTAAGTGATAAGAGGTAAGTCGTTCTGCTAGACAAGAGCTTGAAAGTTTGGTACTACTGTGTATCTGTGACCTAAAGTGAAAAATAGTTTTGATGTTCTTTCCGAAAACAATACCAAGATAGATATCCAAAAAAACATTAAACAGACCAAAATAAAAATAGGAAGATCTGCAACTTTCAAAGGCACATGCATTGTCCTAAATCCCTCTTTTGCATGAGCACATAGTACATTATGTACTACTTTCATTAGCAAATGAAGTCATGTGAAAACAACTACTAACAATAAGGAATGTCAATGTTAATATGCAAATTCCAAGGTATTTTCAAAACCATCTTTTCAATTTCTAGAAAAATAGAACATAAAACCCTCAAAGCCTCTTTTTGTGAACAATCTATTTAAGATGAGTATGACTTCACTCACAAGTACTGTTCAAAAACATTTTTCTTGAAAGCATTTTCAAAATAAGAACTGTTTAAAACTTTTTTCCATGTATGTGTTTCCATATCTGTCTCAAATAGGGTACATCTGGGCTGTGGATGAAGTGTCTCTAAGCAGACTTAAGTATTTTTGGAAGAACACTGGGTCAGTTCCTGTAAATATGAGACTGCTGTGGTTATGCAATATGGGCTAATATTGGATTATTTTGAACTCTCCTGGAAATCCATTCCGGGTTAGTATTGATAATTAATATCAATCAGTTTTCAGAGTAAACTTGCAGCTTTAAAGTTCGTATTTCTACAGAACAACTCTCCACAACAGGATGTGGCTTGGGTTCTTTTTTTCACCTACAGTAACACACAGCAAGTTCTTCCTACTGTAATTTAAGCAGGATCTTGAGAGACCAAGGGGTAAATGATAAAATGTGCCTTTGTATATGAAAGAGGAACATTTCTGTGCCAGCAAATGATTGCCATGTGCAGATCTGTGACTGCCTAAGTCCTACTGACACGTATACACACCCCCACAATAATTGACTCCCCCTCCCTTGTTGATACACATGCAAAATCCATGCCCAATAACCTTTTAAATATACATATAGAGTTTTAACTAAAATACAATCAGGTATTATTTCTCCTACCAGTGAATTATAGCCATTCATGCTGCACAACATATCATGTGTTTAACAGTGCATACACTCAGCAACTTAACCCTTGCTGTACCAGCTTTAGCAAGTGTCTTCTACAAAGCATTCTAGAACTACACCTCACCCTGTGTTTCTTTTCTCATCCTTCCTGTAGCTATCTGGTTTTCTCACCTCTCCCCTTTGTCTCCATCACCCCACCGCTGTCCTCCTTAACACTCGCTCTTCTTGGATTGCACTTGCTCTCCCGTTCCATAAACTCTGGAAACTCACCTCTTCTATCGATGCTAATACTGAATGTGCCACTTTGTGTTTTTTTCTGTACCTCACCACGCTGTATTTATCCATGCACAAATGCAAAATGCCATTTGGAGCAGCGACTTTTGTAACTTTTTTATCCTGTGCCGTTTACTCTGTAAACTGCCAAGGACATATGCATTACTATACAAATTAACAGTAACAAAAAACAGGCAAAACTTTACAGAAATGTAAGTAGTCAGTAGGATTATGTCGTAGTAGGCAGGAATGTAATTACCTAAAGTGGATCTTGGCCAGAACAAGAGGGCAAGCACCCTTATTCGTTTGGGAAGGGCCAACAGATCATACTACGGCTGGGATGAGTCAAAATCACAACTATGTAAACATATACTTCAGATGAAACTTCCAAACACAGTACACCGTCATCCATCACTTCTTCATTACCCAGCATACCTGTCAAGGGTGCTGGAGCCTCGTTAGCAAACACCTTCTCAGGGCTGCCTCTCATGGCAGCCTGCTGTAGGCCCGAGACGCAGGAAGCGAAGGTCGTCATTTAAATTCAAGACAAAGCGATGGTAAAACAGCACATTCTGCCCGCGGTGTGCTCCTGTGACAACAGCTAACCAGCAGCTCTCCACCCAATCTGGCACTTGGTTAATTTCATTCATCCAGTGGAACTCGGAAGAAATGCTCAAAAACGAGGCCGTAATTTCAAACTGTCAAGAGCTCTTTTGTTTCTGGAGTTTAGTACCATGAGAAGGTTTGGTACCCATTGTAATACTGTACTTCGTGTATTTGCTTGGGAGTCATCTGGCCACCACACCCACCAGAATGGCCTGAACTCAAGGGACACTTCAACTCCCTGGCACGGGGTAGGGCTGCAGCCTCCTTCACCCGCAGCTGAACACACTTTCCCTTGATGACTCCTAAACTTTCATTCAGCCACCCAAAACCTTTTTTTCAAGAAGTATCTTCAGCTCCTGTAAAAATCCCACAAGTATGTTGCATTAATACTGACTTTTTGCTTTCATTATCACTCAATTCTTATTTTCCTTTGCCACGTGGCTGGGCTTCAGCACCCTATTTTGGGGTTTTTTTTATTTAACCTTGCTGAGTTGCCTTCCACGAGTGAAGTCTCTATTTACCAGTAAAGAAATAGAGTGTGGACACAGCACATTCGTCCGAGCTCGCAGCTTATTCAATGCTCTTCCAAAAGCAAGATGGCAAAAGCATCGGCTCCCTCTTTAACCTGCCTCGCTGCACCGAGGTCTTACTCAGCAATGGGATGGCATTCATGAACCTTCAGTTGAATTCCTCCTCTGCACTCGGGCTCCTCTTGTGTATGCATCATGGCATGTTACTTAAAGAAAGGAACCGCATCCCAAAGTGCCCAAACGGAAGTTTAACAAGGAGCTGTACCAATATTGTCACAGACTAATATAATAAAGCATAGGAGCTATTAAAATAGTCTGTGAAACCATTGAATAATTTGTTTATTAAGAAAACACTGCAAGTAAGATGAACAACTGACCCCTTCCTCTGCTCAGAGTCTCTCCGCTGAAGGTAGAGTAACACTGCGAGATACTTAACGTGATCGCAACAGCTCGTCTGACGAAGCTTTCATCAGGAAAGCACAAGGAAATAAACCAAGGGATCCAGACACACACAGAATTAGCATCTCTGGATTCTTAGCTTTCGTTTAACAGGAGGGAAATACAGTTCCCATCTTCATACAAAACATAACTTGCTTTTCCATCTGCATTCAGACAGGCTAAAGCAATGCCTCAGAAGAACATGAAGTATCCTTTCCATCTCTGTAGGGAAATAACTGAAAAGCACATGGGTGACCCTTTAAAAACCACTGCTGCCAAATGTGTCACTGCCAAAGAATTTACCGTTTCTTTCTCTACAAGACACTTGCCTATTGTATACCCAGAAGAGGCTTATCTCATGGTGAGTCGCTCTCTCAGAAAACACAGGACACTCAAGAGTATCACGACAATCTTTTCCTCCACTTTTCACTGCCACACACTAGCTGTTGCCACACTTACTTCCCTTGTTATGTACCTTGATCACTGGGCTTCTACTGTTGCAGCACTTACAGTCTAGGAAATTAGTTCCCTGCCGCTGCTGAGTACCTAAAATACAGACTTTACCCACTTTTTTACATGATTATACTTAAAATTAAAGAATACACACCCCCCCTTTTTTTTTTTAGTATTTTTTTGTTTCAAAAAGTCATCTGGGATTTAATTTTAAAATGTGGTTTTCATTTTTGTGCTCACAAACTATGTCTGTTATGAAAATATTTAATAGCAAGCTGCTGTCTAATTACATGACTTAATGTTGCAAAACTCTGTATTTAAAAGCAAAAGATCTGCCAAAGAAGATCAAAATCAGATTTTTTTCCTTTGTTTGCTGCGATGTGCATTTTTTTCTAGTTATGTACAGGGGAAAAAAAAAAAAAAAAGAGTTAAATGATAAGACCAAGAATTCACATTGTTTTCTCTTCATACTGTTCATAAAGTAACTGGGATGTTTATAGCTTGTTTGCTTTTTTCTTTCCTTTTTTTTTGCCAAGAGTGGCATTTAGAAGCCAATAACCCAAAGGATATTACTGAACTCTTTAACAGTGTCCAATAGGTAGGTGACCTTACTGCAGTGTGATTAAATAATCTAACTGCTGGATCAATGAGTGCAGCGTGAATTAAAATGGCTGCAAGCTTCTCCAAGCCTAAGATTAGAGATCAAAAAAAAAAAGGTTTCTCTTACTTTTTATTTTACATTTCAAAGAAAATATAACTATTCATTAAAAAAAATTAAAAATCCATGTTTTGCTGACAGAAATAATACAGTATTATTCTAACCTGTGGTGACTAAATTAATGATTTTTATTGTCAAAGATCTAACTGCATTTTGCCATTCTCATCCTGAATAACCTCACTCAAGGCAAAACCAGTATCTGCTCAAGAAACGTAAAGGTGTTAGGATGGGGTCCAAAGTGAACGGTTATCTCACGCGTGACGATAATGAATGTTAATTTAAAATAATGTTCTTTCAACTCCAGGTTTTTTTCCATATAATCAATCAGGCCTGGAAACGTGTGCATGCGCTCTCACACGCTCTCTGCCACTCATCCATAAACACTGCATTATATATTCCCATTCCCAGATATTCAGGAGAAAATCTTCTGCAGGTGTAAACTAATATTGCTCCGCTAAAGTCACCAGTCCTGCACCAAATTACACCAGCAAAGACACCAGTTCCTCTCTCACGTATACTGTGACCCCTGTACCTTGACTTTCACTCAATGCGTATTTCATGCCAAACTCTCCCCGTCTTCCTTGCATACATTCATTTCCCAGCTCTTATTTGCCCTCAACAGACAACTGCTACAGCCTCTCATTAACTCGCCCCTCAAGGTCTCTTATCTCCATCAAACACTGGGCGGATGGGCAGGTACGGGCGGCTCTTGTCTGCAACCGAGGCAGGAGCCCTTGGTAAATGCTAGAAGAGAAAGGGCTCTGTGGTGGGAGGCTGCAAGGCATTCAGAGAGGACAGAGCAGGCTTGACCTCAAAAGGAGTCAGTTTTAACATTGGTTGCTAAAATGTTTGGTTATTACAGCGAGGAGAATTTAAAACACCCCAAAAAGGAATAAATAAAAATGCTGTATGTGTAAAGGAAGAAACCATGATATAAAATATTATTGTTAAGGGACCAAAATGGGGAAAAAAAGTATTCTATAGCTTTCTAAATCAGAAAACTGGCTGATTTTTGGCACCTTTTTAGGAGACATCTGAGCTTGGCAATGGCTGGAGACAAGACTCTGGATTACACGACATGCTAGTTTGATCAAGAAAGGCAGCTCTCATGCAAGAAGAGCCAAGCGGAAATTTGGATCCCGTTCCTTCCCACTGGCCCAGGAAACGCTGTAAGCGCTTATCCACTGACTTGGCAGAGCAAACCACATTCTGCTTCTAGGCTCCTTGGTGCACCTGTACTCAAAGCGTCTGCACCCTCGATTAGCTTTAGCTGATATTCATCAGTATCTCCTGTGCCGCTCTAAAGGACAAAAATCATTCCATTTTATTGACAGCTACATATCTTCAGAAATTAGCTCTACAAGTCAGACTTACACTTGGATGACTTGTACACGGGCTGTTTTTATAAAACTTGTTAAAACTACTGAGAAAAAGAATGTCAGCATGGATTAGAAAACCTAATAAAACTGGCACCTGGAGATACTTGACTGATAATCCGTATTTCCTAAAAGGTAGAAGTTGAATAACAAAAGGAGATCTCATGTCTGGAGTCAGAGAGAAGTCAGGAGTAAGGAAGCCTTCTGGGAGCCAGCGCATTGGAAAGCACACAGGAAAAGGAAGAATCTCCTTCTTACAACACGTATTTCCTGTGTCTATTTACCTCAGGTCAGTGTGAGAAGAAGGAGGCAAAAAAGCTACAAAATTGAAAGACACAATTATAGCACAAGAGTGTCCGTGTTTGTTGCTTTCCAACACTGCCAGTCCGAAATGTTTCGAGACATCAGCCCTCTCCTTCACAAAGACAGGTCAGCGAAATAAAACCATCTCTTTTATTTTTAACAAGCAAACTCCATTTTAATATGGCAGCTTTCAACCAATGTGACATTACATTCTGGTCAGACTGAAAAGGGGTCAGACACCTGGAGTTACCAAAGAGCAGAGCACACATCCCTTCTAACTCACACTGCATCACAGAAAGTGTTCAGAAAGCTATCCTGATCGGTGTGAAAAAAAATTCCAAGATTCTCCTTTTTTTATGGAGGCAATGCTAGTGTCAATGCCAAATAAGTCAGTGTGCCATCGTCCTTTCAAATGCCAGCCTGCACACGATGACTGACACTGTAACATCCAGCTTCCTGAGAAGAGGTTCACGCAGTCACTTCCCGGGAATGTTCTGAAGTCTCAACTGTAGTTAGATGAAGCTAAAAACGGGGCCAGACTGGTTCCAGTGAAAACAACTAGTATCAATTCTTTGCTTTTAATTAATAGTGAAGGGCAAAAAGTTCTCTGAGATTTCTGAACTGCATGACAAAGAAAGAGAAGCGCAAGAACGTTACTGTTTCTAAACCCTTTGTTGTACAGATCAAAAAGGATTGCCTGGATTTTGCAGGTAAATACTAACAAACAGGATGAGTCAAGGTAAATTTCAGAATTCAAAGGTTTTTAATATATGTTCTGGGATTAAAAAAAAAAAATAATAAAATAATGTGACTATTAAACTCGTTTTCACGTACATAATTTCCATAATTTTGAAACTATATTAAAAGCCACAGTTTCCTGACGGATCTGCTTCCTAACTTTCCTAACATAAAAATAAAGCTTTCTTCTCATAACCATACCAGCTTTTCCAGTATGAATCTTTGTGTTGCTTCTTTTACCAGTTTCCTTTATTTATAATTCAGTCTTTCTTCAACATCTGGGATTAAGACACACAGAAAAAAAAAGTCAGTAATAGAAAAATGTTATCCAAGTTTCCCCTGTTCTTTTCATAGATATTGCAAATTCCTTCAATGACTAACATACATGTAGGAAAAGCATCTTAACTTCATTGGGAACAATCATCTATGTAAAATTTAGCAAGAGCAAAACTAACAATAGTCATACTGTTGATATTCAAAAGGCATGAAAAAATGCCTACATAACATTGCATACTCCAGTAGAAGAACCAAAAATAAAACATTATGTAAAATGGTATGTGTGTGTTCTCCCTTACATATTGGAATTGTACATAAGTTTTAATTTTAAAAAATATTTTATGAAAATAATTTTGATTCATCAGTATGTTCCAAGGCCTATGCCCTTTCGTGCCTGTGGTAAACAAGCGCTTACATGATCACGGTCCCCATCGTTATATTAATATTAATCTATTGGTAACAATGAATTTTCTGCACTGAACATCATCAATTTTCATCAGTGAACAATCAGTGGCCTGTGAATACATTGTATGAAATAGCAATTCTTGTGTTTTGATTTGGTACAATTTTGAACCTGAACCTTAAGCAATGGGCTGGGGAGAGGGGATTATGCATAAACACCGGGTTTACGCTTGTCCCTGAAGTCAATGACAGCCCAGAGGACACCGACCACAAAATTAGCAAGCGATCAAAAGGAAAACTGGAGGAACAAAACCCCGGCCCTTCTGAGGTAAAATTTCCACTTTAACTTGTGGGTGTGAATGCACACACTGCAATGTTATGCAAGGCACAGCCCAGCTCCTCTTCGGAAGTTTTCTTTTCCTGGCAATGACACCAAGAAAATAGTAATAAGGCACAACCAGGCAATGCAGACTTGGCTGTTACCTGGGCTCTGACTTGAGAAGCATCTGCAATTGTAAACAGGCATCTGTAGCGCGAGATCCTCTCACTGAATGCGCCAATGTTGTGGGAGACTTAATAGAAAATGATGATAGCGTGCTAAGAAAGATAAAGCTCTCTTGCCTCTGAGATCTTGTCACAGATTTGTCGAGCAATAAACGTATCTTACATCCTCTTAATTTATTTTTCACCGTATATTATTTCGAGCTACTCTGGGATTCTGCTAATCATTTTCTCCCAACTCCATTTTGTTTCACTTCATCGCTTTTCCAAAACGTTCCCATAAAACCTAACGTTGAAAGATAAGAATCGCTCTGCTGAAATTAGTGAACTAAGTACCGTGTCCCGTGAGTCACTGCGTGCGACTCCCATCCACCTCTCTTTAAAAGCCCAGATAATAACGCCCCGCTCTAAGTGCACGAGATCAAAATGCAAACACCCGCCAGTTCTTTGCATGCTTTGGAGCACTACACCTACCAGCAGACGCCTATGGCCTGCACCTAAAACAACAGGCCAGGCAGCCGCATTAAAATCATGTATTTGAGTAGAAGGCGAGTTGGTTTCACGCTTCTTTTTAACATACTAACAAAGGAAAAGGAAATGGAGCATCAGAGAAATGAGAGCTAAAAAGCAATATGCTTTACTCATCTTTTTTTTAAATTACTAGATCTCAAATCAATACTATCCTATTACAGACAAAAATTAACAGTTCTTTGCATGCAAAGAATGCAGTTTCCACAGAAAAGGTGAATGGGATGTTACTGGTATTTTTTTCAGGTATGTTTGACTTCATTCTTTAACCAATAAGTGGGTTTTAGCACTTCAGATTTCACTGTCTCTGGTGCTAAAACTATTTGTTAAGAATTAGCTTTATATCGTACTGCAACTGAGAGCTGCATGGAGAATCCTAACCATTAACTCACAATGGGTTTTTCTGCAATTATTAAATCTTGGCATTTGACCCTGAATATAGCGTAAAGGCATATGCAAAGCTCTTCTGACTGTTGGTACACCAGTAACAGTATTTTACTTGCAGTTTAAAATATTGTTGTAATTTTGAAATTACAAATATTTTGGTCCTGCCGTTTTAACTAATAAGATACTTCAAACGGAAATTACACATCTCGATACTTCAGCAGCAGAAACTTCTGCCTTTTATTGAAGCAGAAAATGAAAGAAAGAAAATTCCAACCAGTCCTTTTGTACACAAAACTCTCAATAACTACACTCTGGATTTACCAACATGGTACAGCTACAGGATCAGGCTCTGACGGGATATCACCAAAGCTGCCCGACCTAAAATTAGACGCCATGAGCTTAAACTTGGGTTCATGGACATGTCACAGTGTGTCACCACTGTGCCCGCTGCCCTCTGCCCACAAGGCTAAAAGACCCCATTCACTTCAGGGAGAAAAAAAATAGAAGACAGACATCAAATATACTAATGGAATCTCACTAAAACATAAGAAAAAAAGTCAGCATTTAGCATAGCTCATGGTGCAAGTTAGTTCACCCTTTATTAACTTGTGTATGGTAAAGAAATTGACTGCAGCCATCTCAGATCAAAAAGCATTTCAAGCCAACTGCGTATTTGACTTCAGACACTCAGTGGAACAGTACATTTGGAACAAGAAACTTATTTCCTCCAATTGAAACAAAATTGCTAAAAATCCAGTTATTTGTCCGGTTTGACCCCTAAAAACCAAATTCTTCACATAATTCAATATTCACAGCTCAGTTAAAAATAAATAAACAATAAGAGTTCGGACTTGTTCAATTAACTTGATGGCAGAAATTGGCTTAAACAGACGATAAAACTATTATTTAAAGACTAGAATTGAAAATCCAGGAAAAAAAAATCAGCTTGATGCAGTAGGCAATGTATGCAGAGAGGCCTCTGAAATCAGAGCTCTGTGGGCCACAGGGGCTCACCCGTTCAGGCTCGAGGCCACAGTGTTTATTATACTGTACACCCCCGCTCTGGTATTTATCAAACTACTCCCAGTTACCTCCACCACATCCAGGAATAAAGGTTTTTTCAGATAAAAGTTCTTTTCCATCATTTAAAGATCTATCTGAGCTTTATTTCAAGAAAAAGTTTTCCATGCTTCTTTTGCATTTTGTACAGACAAGATACTCTTTCAGCACTAGTGAATTCACATCTTTATACCGCACTGAAATTACCAAACCCTTTTTTTTAGGAATGCAAGAGTTAACTTATGAAGAAATTCCTACAAAATGGAATCATTACCTCATCTTATAAACCACCTCTTTTGCAGGCTATATTCTCCCAACTGGCAGATTAAACCTTAGAACAATATCCCAATTATGGGCTAAATTTACATTCAGCTGATCAAAAATCATCCAGAACCTGACAAGACCAATCTTTGTTCACAACATTTAGCACAAGCAACACTGACAGACTAAAATGTATGAGGTATATAAAAGATGACATATGTTGCACTGCCCAGCTACCAAGGGCACCACGCTCCAAGTACCACGCAGGTACTGTGGGAGTGTTCATCACATCCAGAGACTGAAAAAACCCAACAAAAACCAACACACAAAAAGCCCTGCGGGTAAAGACATGATCAAACATTAGCTCCTGAACAGTGCAAGAAGGATGGTTAAAAAAAGTCCTATTACATGGAAGGAAAACACCACAATTAATAAAACCAGTGGTCAGACTTGAAATAAATATATGTATTTTCTAGATAGACATGGGAAAACGAACAGTTCCAACAATTCTGACCTAACTCATGCAAAAAATATAAAACCCATCTACTTCTCCTTATTCAGGTAAGTAAATTCTTATATGCACCTGGCCAGTAATTTAAAAATACTCAGCATTTCATGAACCACCGATGTGAGCCACATACATTTTGCACAGATTAATTTTGTTTATAGTTTGACTTTAGCAATTGTAAAAACCTACATTATGAATAAAATATTTATTTTATGGACACTAAGCCATTTAAGAAGAAATCTGAAGGCTACTGATGACATCTTCCATCACTTGTCCCTCTTTCAGAACTTCTATCCTGGACAGATTTGTCACCTGACCCCCTTACACTTTCCAGAGCTTCATGCTCTGAAAGACTGTGGAAGGCAGTAACTGTGAAAACTAGTTACAGGTATATCCAAAATTTGTGAACTTTAGATCACTGAAGTTGGGTACTCAATTCCAAAATAAGTCTCCTAATTCCAAAATTTCCTGATTCTTTAATTGTGTGAAGAGGAAAAACTTCTAATAAACTAGACAATGCAGACATTCATGGAGAGCTTTAGATGCTTAAAATTAAGAAGACATATTCAAATGTTGTCTTTTATCTATTTCTTTTTGAAGTATTTCATCCTAGTACAGAAACTGCAGCTAGCACAATTCAGTGGTCCCCCAGCTATGGTTCACCAGTAAAAACAGACAACAGTCTAGATGTAGCCTAAGCCACTTTAAGGTGAGTTTGAGGCCAAATTCATTGTCCATCCACATAATTTTCTTCTCCAGGAGCACCATGTCACTAACAGCACCCCACAGGTCATATTTACCTGCCAGGTAGAAATGCTGAGCACACTTCAGAGCTTTTTACCATCTCATTTGCTCTAGAGATGATGTTAGGCCGAAAAGATGATGTTTGTATTTTTTTAAATATAAATGTCTCTTCTCCTACAAAAGCCTTAAGTCTTTCCTAAATAGTCCTTTCTACTTTTTGCTGGAAGGGCAGGCAGGACCCCCAGGCAACCTGAATACTAGCTGCATACAGGCCACCTGCACCTACAAACAGAAGGAATCCACAGCACCAACCTACAGCAAACAACCCGGCAGCCACATATCACAGTCATGAAACTCACATTACTTATACA
Source organism: Jacana jacana (assembly GCA_013400555.1). NCBI lineage: Eukaryota > Metazoa > Chordata > Aves > Charadriiformes > Jacanidae > Jacana > Jacana jacana. The sequence goes on from VZTM01013041.1 coordinate 58,707, forward strand.
GGGCTCAATTTTTCCTGAAAAGTTAAAAAGTATTGTTCTCGCTCATAATACACAAGGACTAAGACAAACTACTAAGAAAATTAGTTCACTATGAACGAATTCCTTTTTTTTTTTTTACATTTGTATTTAAAAATAATAGTTCAAAGTGCTTGCTTAGATTCAAAAGATAAAGACACCAGTTTAACTGGTATGTAGGGCACTTCCCTGTTAAATTAGTGCTATAAAGCCACAAACTGCGTAAGAACAGTATCTTAAGACCCTACCCACATCCAAACACTCACAACTCCCCTTACCCAGCTGACTTCATCACTAGGTCATTTCCATCACACCATCCAGCTCACGAGATGGGGTGGAAGGGTCACTTTCCTCATTCAGTCCTTTGGTGCTGAACCCAATAGGAGACACCAGTTGCAGATGCCTCTTCCTGATGGCAGATACCATCACACAATCAGCAGAGTCACCAACACAGTAACTTTCCTCCCTGCTCATTAAAACCAAACTCACCATCAGAAAGATAAAGTGCACTCTGTTGTTCTAGCCAGCCCACGAACCATTCCCTTTCCCATACTGGTCAAAGCAGAGAGGGTTTGTTTAGGCACGGAAAAGGTGCCATTAAACGTAATTCCATGCTGGGAATTACTCTGTGAGTACTTTCACTTTTATACAAAACAGCAGTCAGCAAATAGTCTTCTTCCCTAAACACTTTCTGTAGCGCGCTCAGAATGGTTGATAACAAAACTAAAAAAAAAAATAAATGTATGTGGAGAGATGCCAGGACCTTCTCGGTGAAGGATGAGGAACTAGAAAAACCCAAGGGACTGCAACCCAAACCACAAACCGGCACTTCCACTCTTCCCCTACTCCCAACACCTGTCTCACCCCTAAAGAATTAAACAATTTCCTATGAAGGACAGCAACAGAAGTGAAAAAAATAGCAGCTTATCTAGGACAAGAAAGCACTTTTTACTTTTGTTCCATCCCACTGCAGTAAGACAGACCTTTGCAAAACTGCAATAGTATTACTCCTACAATGCAGAGGCTGTGGCAGATGATTCCATGATGATACCATTATAAAACCAACCAGCACCAAATTAAATTGTTTTTCATCCCTCTTCCTCTCCCCAAGCCACCCCACATCTAGCCTTTGGAAAGTTCTGTTTGCCACATTCGCAGAAGCCAAAAAACCAAATCCCCAAAGTCTGCTGTTTTCAGGATAAGCCCCCAAAGACATGCAAAGTTTCTCAAGTCCAAGTTTCATCAGTATTTTACCGGGAGACTGTTCTCTGAAGGTCAGCAAAGTGCACCGAAGATCCCCATCACCCTCACCGTAGGGAACCCCACACCTGTATGTGCACCCCTTCCCCGTGAAAGAAGGGAGAGGGGACAGGCAGGCTCTGGAAAGCCCCTGAGGTGGGGGGAAGAAGGAGAATACCTCACAAAGTGTACCGAGGGAAGTACTTTGGAGACACGGTATGGGGGACAGACACACAAACACAATACACACACACCCCCAAAAAAACAACCCAAAATCAAGACCCTCGGTAGTCCATATTCTCCCAAAAGCCGACTGCCGAGGCCGGCGGGGCTCCGAAGAGGCCCCTTCTGGCCGGGGGCGTGCGAATAAGCCGTTCGGGATGGAGAAGGGGACTCCGAGAGGGCCCCGGCCCGCAACTAGCCGGGCTGCCCGCACGCCCTTCGCCCGCAGCGGGGAAAGCCGGAGGAGGACAGCGGAGAAATCGGCGCCTTCCCCCGGCCCTACCCTAGAGCAGATGGGGACAGCGAGGAAGCCCCCGGGGCCGTTGCTGGTGGCCCGGGCGAACCGGAGCCCCCGTCTCCCCCCCGCCCTCTCGGCGGAGCCGGGCGGTGAGGCCGTCCCCGCCGCGGGGGTGGCCTAGCCCGCCCG